>JALPQD010000316.1:2339737-2397237 GCA_023101885.1 Typhlomys cinereus | reverse complement strand
GAAATTAAATACTTTGAAGTAGTCTTTTAAAAAAATGGCTCATAATGAAGTAGAGAAAAACAATTTGTTGGGCTGTAAACTGCCATAAGTTTAGAAATAAATTTGCTGCAAATAGTGTACTAGCTAGGATCTGGTAGCATTGACTGGCAGTCAGTTTTATCACAGTTTTAGATAGGAGGAGAAATGTATTTGAATAAGGTGTATTTTGACATCCTGTAGAGGGACCCTGATTACTGCTGATGCAGAAAGCTGGGATTTAAATGCAATCAGCATCAGCCCAGTAAGCAGCTCTTCATGTATAGTTTCCCATTCTTGCGAGCGAGAAGTTCTTCTGCTTTCTACACATGCTCCTCGTCGCTGAGGTGCTTTCCTGCGTTTTGTTTTGTTTCTTAGGCATATCCCTAGCTGGGTGGTTCTTTTGTGGTCAGAACTTGGAGTGTTTTCACTAATCTTAGAACTTAATAACAGGTACCCCACTTTTAAAATTAGATCTCATCATCGGGGGCTTCTCAGAGTGGGGTGTTTATATGTGTGTTTGTGTGTGTGTGTGTGTGTGTGCGTGTGTGTGTGTGTGCACGCGTGCCTGTGTGTTAAAGGAGGATTACTTTAGGTTTCTACCTCTAGCTAGAAAAGAGTTAATAAAACCAGATCGAGATAATGATCAATTGATAAATGGCTATTGAACCACATAGATGGTGTTAGATTGCTTCTTTGGCACTAGCCCCTTTCCAAGTAGATTTGAATCTAAGGAGGCTTCAAGTCGTGAAAAACATTTGAGCTAAAAAAATACATGAAAGCAAATTACATAAATGATAAGAACTAGAAGAATAATTTAAAATTTCTTTCATGGAGAAATTTGTATGAGTAAGCCGTGATGATGTCTTCATGCTTCCATGCAGCTGTTTGCAGGGGGCAAAGATCTGTTTTGTATGTACCTGTGTCAATGCAGGCATAAGAGTGAGCGCCAGGGACTGAAGAGAATACAAATGCAGGGAAAGGAATTACGCCTATCATTGCCCTGTTCAAACATTAATTGAACTATTAAACAGAATAGGAGAGTGAAAACCATAATTTTAAAAAGTATTGCCATTGAACTATTTTTAGTGTATTTTCTTGGTTTAATGAAGTTACTGATAACTCCTCCCATTTGCTTTCATAGTTACTAAATATTTACCTTCTGTATATTTGGGGAAGCATGTCGAGGAGGTGTGAGTTTATATGTTTGCATGTGCTTTCCCTTTTAAGATGGCATTTTAATTTGTGTAAATATTGTGTATGCTTAAATTCAGATGTATCTAAATAGAGGAATCTGAGCTGAACTGTCTTATGTATTTTTTTCTTATGTATAGTTCATCAGCAATGCAAATTTAATGTGTGTATATAGACAGAGACATTTCTTGAAATCATATTTCTTAAAGTCTTAAATATTGAGGAATATTAGTCCATTACTCATGTGAAACCAATTTTGTTAAAGTTAAAACTTTTGTCTAATTTAGCAAAGTATGCAGACTTCTGTGTTTTTTATTTCTAAGATAAAATATAAAAAGAAATTATTTTAATTTCTAAGTATAAATTCATTTAGCTCATGAAACAAGTAAAATCTGTTGGATGTAGTTTTGGCATTCTGTAATAATGTAAAAATTAATATATACTTTATCATATATATTCCTAATATTGTAAAAATATCCATAATGTATAATATATCCTTAATCATTAGAAAATAATGACTAGTGGGGCTGTTATAAAATGTTTAAAAACTGAACTGTAGAGAATGCATCACCTACAGTGTATAACTACAGACAAACTTGTGGTGGGGAGTGTGTCTTCTAAAGGTAAGCTAGGAAGGAGGGGCACAGAAATTTTTATCTTGTGTTTTACTTGAAATAAGTTACCTTTCCTTAAATGTAAACCTTTCATTCTGTGTAATATTAACCCCAAAGCTTCAGGATGCACAGGGTCAGATTTGATGAGATTAAGTATATTCCCCTGAAGTTTTAGGTGTGACTCATTTTCCTGTCTCTGCATATTTTTCCTTCCACATTGAAATGTGATTTTATAGAAAAAGAATAATTTCTTGCTTTATATACAGATATTCAGCAACCTTGAAGAATGAAACTGTTAATTTTTATAACTGTCAGCTCTAGGGTCAGTTTGATCACTTATATTTCGGTAATGTCCAGAATTCTTTCCCTCTTCTTTGATCGTTTCCCCCAGCCTAGAACCTTATTTTTCCCAGTTCAGGCTCCGGAGTTATTGACGAAAAGAAGAAAAAGAAAAGCAAAAGCAAAGTAAATGAAAAATATATTTGCTTTGGGTGATCATTGTTGTTTCTTTTTAAATCAAACTTTTTATTTTTGTATGTATTTTTTTGTATTTGGCAGGATGGCAAATAAAATTCTTGCAGTTGCCTCAGAAGAGAGAACAGTCTGTCTTATTTAAAACCTGTTCAGAAATGACCCTCTACTTGTAAATGGCTGTATTTTTCACATATTATTAGTTAGGGTTTACCTTTTCTTATGGGTAAGATATGGTTCACTTATTTCAAAATAAATGTAGATCCATTAATAAGGTTTCTTTTTCAGACTAGAGTAAGATACTAAGAATTATAGATGACTCTGTGTATTATTATCTGGTAATTTAGGATTCACTCAATGATATAACAAAATTAGAAACATAATTTCATTGTGGAACTGTATCTTATTGAAGAACAACTGTCTGACATTCTCTTACAGTTGCTTTATTTAACTTCATGCAAATATTATTAGTAGTGACATTTTTCTATTGTGCTTTAGATTCTCTCATTAGCATGATGTGTTAGTTATCACCAGAGAAATCATTTCTTAGATAGGTGAGGGGCAAACTAGGAAGGCTAAAAATTAAATCAGCGATTTTACATTAATACCAGAGCATCTGCTTACCAGAGATATGGGAGAATGAAGCAAACTTTCTTCCTACTATAAAATTCTACACTTTCAGAGACATGATAAGTAAAATAAAAGACATATACAGTAACATTTTCGAAATTCATTTACAATGTGCTCAATGTTATTTTTCTTCTAGTAGTCTTTTGCTCCTTTTAGGTCATAAAGACAAACACAGTCTCAGTTTGAAGAGTTTGTATTTTAAAATGTAAATGATGTTTTGTTTGACTTTTAGACTCTTCCAAAAATAATTTGAATATTTCTCCACTAATGATTTGAGATGCATACACAAAGTCTCCTGTAAAGTCAGATGTTTAAATTATATATTGTGGTTTGGTTCTTCTTTGTAGTTTAAGCAGTGTATTTTTGTTCTGAGCCCAATCCCTAGAAGCTAGACATCCCTTTAACATAGGATGAATAGTCTTATTTAATCAGAGCCCTAAGGAAAGCAGTTGATCACTAATGGTCTTCGAAAATGACTGTCACTGCCAGGCAGGCATCATCTACCCCTCGGTTTCTTTCTGAACTTTCCCTCTCCTCCTTCTGTTTTCCTCCTTATAATAGTATATTTTGGTAATCATGTGTGAGTAAAATAAAAAAAGGATTGCATTAACAAAACTTATCTTGATGTTAAAGTAAATATTTCTGCGAGGTGGTGTGCAGTTTTAGCCTGTTGAATAACTGGGCTGTTGCCTCTTAATTTCCCCTCTAATGTGAGTGATAATTTATTTCATTCTGAAATTTTAACCATAGGCATATATTGAAATGTAATGGTTAACATTTGTTCTCATAGTGTAGTACTAAACTAGGAACATTTGGGTAATTGTCAAAGTAGTGTTAAGGCAGAAATTGTAGCAGAGAGACAGGTACTTACTTGTGTTTCAGACTTTCCTTTGCAAGCCTGAGGCTCACATACAGACTTGCTTATCAGGTACTGTGTAATTTGTAATGAAATGGGAGAGAAGAGACCTTGGAGATAGGTTATCTGCACATGGCATTCCATGTACATACATATCAGTGCAAATAAAACATGAGCAAAAATATCCTCAGATGAGCATACAACATATATTAGCCTGCTCAGAAACTAGTTTACTTCTAACATGATAGCATTTCAATGAATTTGAGTGGAGTAAATGATTGTTAAGAAATTATTTCATTTTCCTCAGCTTTCAGTCATCTATAAACACACAAATTTTGTTTACATAATTTGTAAAGCCTTTGGTTAAGATGAGTCAAGTGACTTCAGTTGAAAATCAAAACCCTAAGGGTTTTGGTAGCTGATCTTATTTGTAGGTATTTTAATAATTATGTTTATGTATATCTTTACATTCACTGATAAGTCCATCTATTATATTCATGCATAGCTTTATGCACATTGATTAATGCAGCAACAGGACAGATTTGGGCTTCCACTGCTGAACAACCTCCTACTCCTGCGTCAGGGATAAGAGCCTCGGCAAATCCTCCCTAACTAATTAGATGCTGAGTAAGGCATCTATGAGAAGTTGGGGCAAAAGTGAATGGGTCATAGCCAAGGCAGGATTGCAAGGATTCTAGTGATAGTGAAAGCATTCAAGCTTGCCAGGTCGTTGTGACACAGAGAGCTGATTCCAAAGGAACAGGCCGTTACTGATAGTGAGATGGCGTCATCCACTTCAGTGAAAAACAAGAATCCTAGGATTTCTTCTTCCCGGCCTTATATGCATTTCACACGCTCACTTCCAGGAAGACACAGTGGACACTGTGTGATCAGTCTGCCGGTTTGAGCATGTATTTCTTACATACAGACACAGGTAGTAGCTGTGTTCAGCCAAATATTTTCAGAGCTTGGTATTCTGAATTAAAATATGTATGAAGAAGAACATGAAGTAGAGTTGGAATTTGCTTTCACTCTGTGTCCATAATTGGAACCAAAGTGTTTAAATTGTTCTAGAAGTTAACTCGCCCCTTCTTCCCCCGTAGAGCACTGCCCCAGTGGTAGTAGGGAAAACAGAGTGAATCCTGGGATACCATTTGCAGTGATGTCATTTTCTCCAGGACTCTTGGCTTGTTACTGTTGAAAGAACATGGGATATAATGGTTCCAAGATTTCTTTTCTCAAAAGGTTTGGAGCTTGGTTTGCTGTGTGTGTAAGAATGAATTTTCCATCGTGTGCAAATCCTCTTGTGCCTTCTATGACACACTGCCCGCTGACCGCTGTTCTCTAGGTTTTTGCCAGAAGATTAGGGTTCATAGGAAATGATTGATGTCACCCATGTCTGCCAAAGCTGATGCCATTTTCATGTTCCTAAGAGCAGCTGGTGTCCACATTTTGCTTGGTGCTCCTCATCCACTGAAGGACCCAGGAATCAGGAGCAAAGGGAGGCAAGTTCTTTCAAGGACCTTTGACAGTTAATAAATTTAGGAGAAATTGAGGGGCACATGGGAGGCACCAGCTTTTGTATCCTACTATGTAAACAAAGCGGTGAGAGCACCAGGATTTTCCTGAAGGAGACAAGTAGTAGACCAGTGAGAGTCAGATGGGAGCAGCAATCCTGAGAGCTCACCTCTGAGAAGCAACATGTACAGACGACATACCCAGAATGATGCTGGGGGCTGTGACCTTTCCTTCCCAGCCTGACCTGTTTTGCTATCTCTCTCCCCAGGCTTAAAAGAAAGTTTAGAGTATAGGAAAAATAAAAGTATTGATTCTTTTTTAATTTGTACGTCCCCTGTAGGAAGCCTCACAAATTTCATAGTGAACACCAAAACCCTCAGGTGAGAAGTTTATAAGTGGAGTTCATGCAGGTGAGGACAGGGTGCAGTGGCCTTCTGTTCCAGCACAGCACAAAGCATTTTGTGCCATGAAGCTGGGGATCAGGAAGGGCAAGGAGGGGTGAGGAGGGACGAAAAGGGGCGTCTTTCTCCATCCAGAGTTTTCCTTAATGGAAATACTCCTGGAAAAACAGTGCTTTACTCAGACTGGCAAGTTTAGAAATTAAATTCCCAGCTTATTAATCATCATTCCAATTAAGAAAAAGAATTGATCCTTTAACAACAAAATAATATCCTTTTGTTTTTCTTTAATTAAACCCATCAATTTTTCATTTCTCTCTGCAAAGAAAAGGAAAATAATGTTGAATTGTAGGAAGTCACTCATTTACACGACTGATTCCCTTGAGCCCATCTGACATCTTATTGACTCAGTACTTTGGAACCCTGATGTTATTTTGCTGCTGTCTTTAGGGTTTGTGTGTCATGGAGGGGGAATGTTGATTTATAAATCTTACTCCTACCTGAATGATAGAAATTCACTTAATGATATAAGTACAAGGTAAGTCTAGTCCTACTTCTTATCTCTTTTTCACATAGACCTAATTTTTCTCTCAGTTTAGTTTCCTGTCTCCTTGTTTCTCTTATTCCAAAGACTACTTTCATTGACTTTTTGCGTGATATAAGGGCATTAAAATGTACCTGAAATTAACAGCAATTGAATAAAACACCTCATTTCTAATCTGTCATTCCACAGAGAGTCAGAGAAGAGCTACCCTCTAAGATGCCTGTGGCAGGACTGTCCAATTTTATGTAGATGGACTCTTCAGTCAGGGTGTGGTCAGAGCTTCAGGGCTCATTGCTCAGGGATGCTGCTGGAAGGCAGCTCAGTTTATCCTTCTCCTGTAAGAAAGTATTTAGTAAAAGTTTTTTTTTTTTAGGCAATTCTTGAATGTATCATGTTTATGCTCTTAGTCTTAACTTCTACACGAGGGCATCTTCTTAGGAGTAGGAAGCACTGTGAAGGGCAGAAAGCATGGCTGAGACACAGTGCTGCTCAGGAGAGCTGAGGCACTGCAGAGGAAAGCAGCTGGATGTCTGCAGGGCCAACACGAATGATGACATTGTGAAACAGAATTTAAGCCATGCATTGTACATAAAGTGAGGATTCTCTAGTGCTTCGTATTTAGTGCATTTTGACTCATTGTCTCACAAAGGCACAGAGATTGTTAAAAATGACAAGATTAAAAACCCTTGCAGATGGAAAAGATGTGCCTTCCAGTATTTACCTGCTGTGCTTCTGTGTGACTGTCATGAATTTTTCAACTTTATTAAGGTGCTTTTTAGTGGCTATTAGTTCTCCAGACAATTCTTCCGAATTTACATTTGATAATCAGAGTGCTTGAACTGGGGTGTGAAAAGAAAAACTTGAGGATAATGAATATTTTACATGACAAAAATAATTACTTTCAGCTGGCTTAATATAATAACAAAACCTAATATTAAAATGAGAACTTCCATTAGCAAGGTTTTAATAATGATTGTTTTTCACCTTTCATTACAATTAAAGCAAGAAAGATTTGATTGACTTCTGTCATGAAGATGGCTGTTTAGGATGCCGAAGCAGGCATAGGTGAAGAGTGCTGGTCACTGCTGTGCCCTCTACCAGGGCCAGAGGGCAGTGCACATAGTTGGGTTTCCCTTTGCAAGTTCCTGAGAACCATTATACAGGGAGCATTTTCACAAATGTCCCTTCATTAGGAGCCTGCAGACATTGTACTTCTTGACTTCATAACAGAGCCACATGCAGAAGCAGCTACCTTATCTAGTAGAGTACCCAATACTGTTTTTCTTTGGTCTCTTCCTTTTTAGGTATATAAAGATGATAGTACCAAGAGGAATTGAAACAAAAGTTCAGGGGAAGTCTTATTGTCTTGCTATAAAAAACATGCAATGTCCTAAAACATTAAATGTTCGATTTGGTACAGCATTCCTGTGTGATGTGTGGACGCAGGCAGTAGGGACCTGTTTCTTTGGGTGGGTGATGACTGCTGAGTGATTTGCTTCTGGGTGTGTTGAGACTCTGTTAACAGCAGTCTCAGATGGAAGAGCTGTGTGGATGACTCACTTGATAGAGGTATCCCTACATATATATATATATATATGCCATATATATATGTAAATACACCCCTGCCCATGCTCATTATAAATCCAGAACCCTGGTAAGGTCATTTGCAACTGAGATTAGTGTCATTCATTAGGAAATATTATGATTGTTTCTTATTTTGGGAATTGTGATTTTCAACAAGTGAGGAACTATGTTTTTTTTTTTAGTAACTTTCTGGTTTTCAAGCTTTAGGTTATAAGTTTCAAGCAAGAATTAAGTTGGGAAGGAGACATCAAGTTAAGATGTTAACTCAAACTCTGGGTGCCTCATCTTCCCTCCCAGTTCCATAAACAGTTTCATCTAAGAACTTAAGTAGATCTTAAAATATGCCAGTGCAATTACCAGCTAAACAGAGTTCATGATGTAGGTATTTTTCCATTTTTGCTTTATTTGTGGCATTTCTTTTAAGAAGAAGGAAGGGTAGAAGGCATTGCAAGTCCGACGACATCTGGGAGAGCTTGTTTCAGTAGCCAGCCTGGAAGCCAGACCCTGGCTTCATACAGGTGAGATGTGTTATGGGAATAAAGGCCTTGTGCATTTAATGAACCCAGCTTGCCTGTCAGCTTGGGTTTTCACGCACCATTGTTGTTCAGCTAAGAAAAAGAGAGTGTTCATAGCCTGTAGTGAGGTTGAAGTAATGAAAATGAAGTGTTAATCTGTTGATAGGAAGCACATCCCATCTCCTATCCCGGCCACATTCTCGCATGTATAATATATTCCAGGTTCTCTCATGGCCAGTGGAGCCTGGATATTCATTGTACTAGAAACACCCTTTTGTTAGATGTGAGAAGTTGGCTGCTTTGACTTTTATAAATAGTTACCTTACATAATTTCTTAATGAAGCAACTGCTGCCTTTTCTCTGAGGATTAGGATAACCTTCTGCTCCTGGATGTGACAGTGTTCTGTGCTTTTGATTTTTCTCTACAAATACATAATATCCAAATGACCCTCAGGATAAACCTACTTGCCATATCCTGTTGTAAGAATTAGTAGTTAATATAAAAAAGGAGTTAAGCAGTAGTAATACTTCACTCACCGTGACACAGATTATGTAAAATTAAATATTCATTATCCTATTTTAGTTTTCATCTTTAAAGCGACACATTAAGAAATAGTAACTTCAGAGTCTTGTGTTTGTGTTCAGCCTCCACATGAACCTGACGGGACCAACCCAAGCTTTGGGTATCACGGGGGAGAACTGTGCTTTTCATAAAACTCTCTTTTTTGAATAGTATAGAAGGAAACTCATGAATTTCAATATGTCTGGAATTAATATTTTGCTTCATCTGACTATTTTTCTCATTGCTTAAGTATTTTTATACAGAAATGAATTTTTGCACCTACAAAATGGAACAGACTTCATCTTAGATTGTTTCAAGATGTCTTCAAGAAAATGAGGGTGATTATTGTCAGGGTTCTTTGCAAACATGCTGTCCTGTAAGAGTGTCAGTTTAAGAAGAACCTTGGTAATGATTTGAGAAGATGGGTAAAAGAGAAGGGAAAGATAAATTAATAACTGAGTTCCAGGTGTCTGTATCTAATTGCTCAAATTTCAAACTACATAAATTAAGAAAAAAAAAGTTTCCCATAAGGATGGCATTGAGATCTAAAATTCTGTTCATGACATCCATATATAAGGTATTTTCTATTTTCCTCTTCAACTAGGAGTTAAGGAACGTAGTATGATCATTGTGATTTTTGTGAGCTGTTCAAAGTTATTGAAGTTATTAAGAATCAAGATAACTTGAGGATTAAACCTGATTATGAAGTAAATTTGGCATATGTTCAGGGATTACTTTAAATAAAAATGGGAGAAAAATCTTTCTCTTAGAGAGAAAGCATCTCATTTAAATAGTAATCTTTCAAGCATGTGGTCCAATGATGAAATATAATTGTAAAATGGTATGCTGTAGTTGATTTAAATCTTCTCTAATAATTTGATATATGATTGGTCATAACCTACTCAATACAGTGCTCAGAGAAATCTAAATTTTCCTTGACTACAGCAATAAGCTAGAAATAAACTGCTTTTAATATGGTTGTATGAAATGACAGATAGCATATTTTAATTTGTAAAATTCACTAGAAAGTAGAAATGCTGAGTTGAGGTGGTTGATTGAAAGTAATGAAATGTAAATGACTTTCTTGTTCCCACATTTGGCCGAGAAAGAAAGAAGTGCATGGTAACTTTGTCAGAGACATCTGCTTTTAAGTAATAGTCATTTTTAAAGAAATAGGCCATCACTTTTCAGGTCATTTAAACCTTTAATAATACTATAAATGTAAACGTTAGTTGGTGGCATTCATGTGGGGTCAGTAAGTATGATTATTTGTTATGATATCCATGCATCTTAAATGGTGACTTTTAAAATGTACCTTAAAGATGTATACTATTTTCATATTAGTGTCAGTTTTCTCTTAAGTGCATGATAGCCCTAGCAAGGAAGTATAGAAGTGTTAACATGTGAAGGATCAAATGAATGTGTGACTGAGTAATAGCTTGACATAAGCATTTTTTTGAGCTGCAGAGAAAAACGCAATTGATTAGAAACCCATGTGGGGTTTGTTGTAGTACTGTACACAGCCAGGCCATCAACAATAAAGTTACTGTTTGTAAAGTTTTTTGTGTAATTATAGCATTTTGTGTATTTAAAAGAATTATAAAATTATTTTGCTTCATAATTCTGTTTTATTGAGCAATATATTTTGAAATGGAATCTACTACCCATTGTCTTGTGTGTGTTGATGTTGTGTGTATTTGTATGTGTATGGGGGACACCTGTGCGTGCATGCATGTAGAGATTTGAGGTTGACATTGGGTATCTTCCTTGATTTCCTTGACCTTACATGTTAAGACAGGGTCTGTGCTGAGCTTAATGAACTTGAAGCTCGTTGGTCTGCTAGTCTGACTTCCCACTTGCTCTAGGGTTCCCTATATGTTCCTCCCATGGGCTAGGACTACGGGTGCCACATACATTTCATTCTTCATGTGGGTTCTGGGCTCCATTCCTCATGCCTGACCAGCAGGAGCTTTAACTGCTGAACCATCTCTCCATCTGAGATACGTATTATTAAACGTCTGCTTTTAGAATACTGCTGTGCTTTTCTTGCACAAGTTCTACTAATTTTGGGGGGCGGGTATTGTAAAATTATAAAGACTACCAGTTGACTGACAGCACTATGTGGGTGTAATGAAAACTGAACCAACAGAGTTAGTCTGGTGTAGCCTGTGGTGGACCAGACAGCTCATGGTGCAGCCACAGTAAGGCAGCAGTTTTTTTGCGCCGGGAAACCCTTGCCAGGTAAGCAGGCCTCCGGCTGCCAGATGCCCTTGTTTCCATTTTTTTTCATCCTTTTATCAGAAGCCAGAAATTCAATTTTTATGTGAAATCTCCTGATTTTGAAATCTTGGCAACATATTCAAATATTTAAAAACTGTGTGGTCCAAATAAAACTCATCTGCAGTCTCTATTCAGACCTATGGCTGCCAGAGAAAAA
Source organism: Typhlomys cinereus (assembly GCA_023101885.1). Taxonomy (NCBI): domain Eukaryota; kingdom Metazoa; phylum Chordata; class Mammalia; order Rodentia; family Platacanthomyidae; genus Typhlomys; species Typhlomys cinereus. The sequence goes on along the minus strand of JALPQD010000316.1, from coordinate 2,385,899 downwards.
CCTCTATTTTAGATAATTTTTTAGTGGATGAAGCTAATCTCATTGCATGTGATTGTCAGAGACAATATAGGAAACTCACCCTGGGGATAAATGAATTCTTCAATTTTTTTCTTCACTTAAAAAAGCTAGCAAATATATTTCTGGTTTTAATAATTTTGATAGATCTTTTCTTGTCCTCCATATTTAAAGAGGAAATCAAATGTATAGACGGATTAAAAATAATAAAACGACCTAAATCAGAGCAAGGATGTGAAAATTTTATAATTATTTTTGAAAAAATAAAAAAATTGTCAGTTCTGAAAAGAATCCCATGATTGTGTCAGTAATTGATATATAGATGAAATGCTGAGTTCACCTCTAAAGAACTTTTCATTCGCCTTTCAGCAGTGGATTCTTAGCCCCAAATCTTTGTGGGATTGCTGTAATTTGCCAGGCCAATTGATTATGATGTCATGAGGAGAAGATGGACCACGAGGGGAAAGCTTCCTTTTACTAATTCTTGTAAGGCCAATATTTTATCCTTGCTTCAAGAAAACATCATTTATATTGTATAAGATGAAGTTTTCAATGTCTGCCTAGATTTTTGAAGGGCTATTTTAAAAGAAATTATCTATTCATAATTGAAATTCTCCAGGCAAATCAGATATTAACATTTTCAACAAACCAGTAATTAATTGGCTTGAATTTCAAATTGAAGGTCATCCTATTATTGATTTTTGTGGAGAGAGGAAACAAGAATATCTTGTTAAGGTGATCTGCAAATGGGGCCCACAAGTGCCTGGGTCCTGCCTAGGATTCTGTTGATCAGCACCTGAACGAAAGGGAGCCTTTTGTGTTGGAAACCTAATGAGCTCTTGGTTCGCTTCCAAAACTTCAGAGAAGAGATGAATTGGAGAAAAGACTAGTCTCCTAGTAAGTCAGGTATTTCAAACCAAGATCAGGTACAACTGGTAAGGAAGCATCTGTCAGTGATCAGAGGCTGGGTGCAATGTTCTAGAAGTTTAATATCAACACAGCTGTGACTTAACACCTTCAGAAATCCTTTAGCTTGGAATTAGGTAAAATATGTTTATCACAAGGGAGGGAAGCAATTTAATACAAGGGAAGAGAGAGGAGGAGGTAGAGGTTAGGAGTTTTTATACGCTAACATTTGTGCCAAGCATTTTATAGATAATTTTGTTCCATGTGCTGAACTGCTTTAAAGTAGTCATTTCTCTCTCTGCCGTGTTTATGCTTTTCTAGCATGGCACTGTGTGGAGGTAAGATGGACGAGGTGGGTGGCAAGATCATGCCTTTCTAAATGGAAGGATTTAGCTCTTGGCTGTGCTAACAAGTGGTAGATGCAGAGCAGCATCTTCCTCCAGTTCAAAGTAGAATTTCTTCATAAAAAAATAAAATAAAAGGGTAAGCCTCCTATTCTCTGTACCCTGGAGCTGTTAATTCAGTTATTTCCAAGTTGACATACTTCTGTGTGGGCATGCCAGTGGTACCAGCCATCCACATTAAGCCCCAACATTCCACAGAACCATTTCAAGTTTACTGTGAGCTTCAAAGCCTGCTCATCCCTAAGAGAATATCAAGTTTAAGCATGTCACTTTGCCATAGTCACAGTTAACTTTTAGAGTCAGAATGTGTCATCTCATTGGCTGATTTTCTCTAAATGAGACAGACCTGAAACTTCTCAGGTCCTTACAAAGTTATTTCCCGGCTTTGTAGCTGTCCCGTTGGATTCTGTGACCCATTTTGTAGGTAGGGGTTAGAAACTGCTCCTAAAGAAAAACAGCACTGGTTACACTTTGTTTAAAGTTCGCAGATACACGTTAGCATCTTTTTTTCAGCTCTCAATTCCTGGGGTTCAGAAGTTGTAGAAATCCATTCTCAGTTGGGATTTCATTGCAGCCATTACAGGTGTAAGCCAGGAGGTGGGGGAAGAGCTTGTAAAGTTACTAATGTCCCTCTGAAAACTCATTTGTTCCTTCCCACAGGTTGATGATCGGAGGGAGACCCCATAGGTCGCTTAGCCTGATCTCAGGGTACCCTCTTTGAAGTGAAAGGAAGTCCCTGCTTTCAGAATGTTAGACCCCAAACCTTTTTGAAACTTCCTGGTTTTCAGTTCCTACCTCAGTTAATATACTGTCCCTGTCTGTGCCTCACATCTCAGAGATGGAACTTGACGGACTAGTCAGCATTGCAAAGGTCACTTTACAACTCCTGGCAGAATGCACTGGCCTTTGTTGCTCAGCCATGATAACGCTACTGTAGTATTAACTGGATGTATTACACTGAGCAGCTTCTGGAGAATACCAGATATCTATTTAGTCCCTTTGAACACCTGATAGAATGCCGGTTCACAAACTGTCTCAAGTGTGTTTTCGAAAGGGATCTTGACAGTACTCGAAACACCAGTCAGTGCTTTGGCCACAGGATAGATCATCTATGCAGAGCATGTGTGTACTGTGTTGTTCTTTCATCTCTGAAAATGTTTTTTTTTAAATTTTTTAAAATTTTTTCAATTGTGTGTGTGTGCGCCTATGTGTAGAACCACGGGTGAATTCGGGAACCACCATAGACGCCTCCACCTCCTCCTTGTTTACTCTGCCCCAGGATTTGCAGGCTCCGCCCTACCAGGACCAGAAACATAGGTCGCCCCTCCCCCCATCTTCCCATCCCCCCCATCCTCCCATCCCCCATCTTCCCCATCCCCCCATCTCCCCCATCTCCCCCATCCCCCCCACTTCCTCTGGCCTGGTGTCTATACATGGGGTGGGGTCTAGGATCTGAACTCAGGACCTTTCACCTGCAAGGCAAAGGCTTAACCCTTGAGCCATTTCTCCAGTTCCTCTGAAAATGTTTTTATACCATTCTCATCTACTAGAGCTTTCCTTTTGTCTGAAAGTTCTAATGTTCCGGGTTTCCATATTTGCAGCTTGTTTTCTAGTGCCACAATATCTAAAACCATGCTTTTGACTGTCTTAAGGGTAAAATTAAAACGGTATCAACTTATTGTTCATGTTTTCCACAAATGTAAAAATAACATTTTTGAATCAGATTGTAGCTTAACACACAATACGTCCTTCTTCACTTCTCTTGTCATGTTTTTAATAATATGCTCACTCAAATAATATTAACTTATAGCCAGAAATCTAAAAGAATGCTTACGGCATCACTTTTCTTAACCTGAGGTAGGGGACTTTACTTTCAGAGTGTATATAGTTGTATGCTTTAACTGATTTGTTTGTTAGTCCACTTTTGAAACAATTTCTGTATACACATAGCATCTTTATCTTGGCTCTAACCTAAATAAAAGGGAGTGGAATCTAAAAGTGTTAGTTTATTTTTACATATGTATTTGAGACTAATTTACATCCCTAAATGTCTGATTTGCCATGTACTGTTGTTATTCCTTCCCCTAGTTCCATTTAGGACAAGCATTTAGACATTCGAAGTTTCTTTGGTGTCAAAATGAAAGAATGAAGACTTAGGGAAGTCCTTTCAATTAACCTTTTAGAATCTTTGAGTAGAACTGATTCTGTCTTTTCTTTCATGCATCCATTTATTTGTTTTCTTTCTGAGCTGGACAAGCATGCCTACAAAATACTGGAGTGAAATCAGCCATCAAATAATTTTTGTTAGAATAATTCAACAATCAAAGGGAAATAGGCAAAATGATTTCCTATAGAATGACTAACATGGAATCCAGATACTGAGCGGAATTTATAACAAGATATAATGATAAGAGTTTTGTATTATTGTTTCATCATGATCTAAATACTTGTTGAAGGGACTTCCTTTTTCTTTAACCTAGAAGTATATTTATCTTAGAATTGCAATGACGTCATGCTATTAATTTTTTCCTTGTTGACCCATACTATGGACCTTTAAAAAAGTTTTTAAGTTGGTTGCAAATTCCACTTTAATTAGACCAGTGCAATCTAATACTGCAACTAGCAAGGAGTGGAGGAAACATGCTGGATGTTAATACAACCCAGATCAACCATAGCCAGACAATTCCCCTGATCTTTGCACCCCACCTCCACAATTAAATGATTCTGTTGTTGTGGAGACTCAACAAGATATTTAGGGTTCATTTTTAAGAAAGATCATCTTTACAGGATTGTGTGCTCTTGCACCTCTTTCTTTCTTCTCCTGCCACACAGCTGTCAGTGGTGAGAGAGATTGGGGGAGGGGAGGAGGAAGAAGCACTGCTCAAATCGTGTCACGTAGCACTAATTCATCTGCTCTCATTAGAGGGAGCGAGGGACAGCAGTGATGGCCAAGAGCTGCACTCCACACATGACACGCGAACAGTTTGGGGAATAGAAAATTGCTTTCTCAGGAAGCCCAGCCAATTAAGGACTTGACCATATTGAATGTCAAGTGTTAATTTAGGTTTTTCTTCATTTTCCCAGTAGTAATGCGGGTCCTGTGATGAGCAAATACATGTCAAGTAAAAGTTGATTGCATGAAGGACCTGGGTATTATATGTCACTGACAAGTCACAAATGTACTGAAGTCTTTTAACCCCTTAGGTGAGTGCAGTGGGGGAGGGGATTAATGGCGCCATAATGATAAGAATAGTTAGTGCATGTGGTGGTCGCTTGGGCTGGACAGACAGGAAAGGTAATTGATGCAAAAATCTGGGGATAGGACTAATCCTACTCCTAGGGCATAAAGAGTGCTCTGAAGAAGCATGCACATAGATGAGACCTTCCCCCTTACCACACAGTGTCTTTACTGAGTATTTCTTCTCCTAAGATTTTATGAGAAAGGAAAATAGTGTACTCTGTGGTCTCGAACCAGGGAATTCCTCATTAGTTTTCTCTGAAAGAAATAAAAGCATAATTGATTAATTTGCTATTTTGGGTATTTTGCCTGGTCACAATATAAAATTTCTATTTATGACTATAGTTTCTATTCATCTAAAAAAATTGACCCTGTGTAATACTATGTTGTAAGAAAGGTGCCAAATATAATACTGAAAGAATGTTTGTTTTCTTCTGTGAGTGTCTGGAAAGATGATATTTAGCCAATAGAAGCTGGTGGAAGGCCCGTCATTGTCTTTCACATCTTTTTGTGCCCAGTTGTAGAAGGGAAAGATTCCAGCTCAGCCAGTCAGGTAATTTTTTTTTTCAACTAAATGCTGAAGGTTGTCCGTCATGTATAGCATCTCATTTCCATTCATCAGCATTCATTTACATATGAATGTCTTCACAATAAGGGAATGTCTGTTTCTGTGGCAATTGTACAAGTAGCAAATAAAAATACCCTTCCAACATAAAATACAGCTGCCTGTGGTGTCAGCAACCTTCCAGCGATAAGAGAGGCACTTTCAACCTGGCCACTCTTCAAAATGTGTGGAGCCATTTCTGTCCTCCTGTCTTTGAAGGTGGGATCTTGAACCATTTTCTTGAAATGTATTCTCTTCTATTTTAAAACTGCAGACTTGCCTTTGTATTTTGACAGTTTACACCTTGAAAACTTAATTGTGATGACACATGAATTTTGGTAGCGTAAATTACTAACTTGTATGCCAGGTTAAAAATTGCTATCATAATTTTAAGATATATAAGGTATACTTAGTAAAGAGTCTTAGGAATTTGGTTTTCCCAAAATAAGGTTTTTTTCCTTTAGAAGTGCGTGGCTCTTCCAGGTGGACTCCTGAAGGCTTACTTGTAGCGTCAATGCTTTATTTAACGTCGCTCCTTCCCACCTGCAACTAAACCACACAGAAGGAGCAGGATTCTGACTTTCTCTCCCATGCTGATGGGCTCTTTCCAGGGATCTCTTCCGGTATCGCGAGAACATTGTTTAATTACAATTGCGGTCGTCAGCAGCTTCTCTTTCATTGGGTGTACTGAGACTTAAGTAAGTTTCCCTAAAGTAAATTCTGATGATGGCAGCTCAGGTTGCTGATTCAAGTTTTTCCTCTCTTCTGTGTCACTTTTGACGGATGGCACCTAATGCAATCAACCCCTGGCCAGGAGAGACTTTTCCTTGGCTGCTTTAGTAACTGGACCCCAGCTTTCTTCCCCTCCTCCCTTGGTTTTCCTTGAGCTGCTCAGCCCTCTCTGCTACCCCCACCAGGCCTTCAACTGCATGGGGAAGGAACGGAATGGCAGCTACTAGGACAAGCTTCCTTAACCTCTGTCTCCCCTGGTAAGAGCTGGTGCTGCCTCCCTTTGCCTGCGTTTTTGATAAATTTAAGAAGTCAAATCGCTGACACAGATAGATAATCCAAGTGTATAGGGTGAAGAGTTATAAATTAACACATTATTCCCTCTTAATGTGAAATACTTGAGAATGCATTTTCTCAGTCCCCTGACATCCACCCAGTGAGGGCTCCCATTGTACTTTTCAAGTGGCATTGATTTGTTAAAGCGCTGAATTAGCATCTCCGGCCAGCTGCCCTGAACTGCTGTGTCCAGGGGCTCCAGTTTCTCCAGCTCTTCTGCTATCCCTTTCCTATCCTTTTTCCTTCTTTCCCTGCTTCACTCCCCGCTTCTCTGCCTCACGTTTTCTCACCCCTTCCTTCCTATAGTTTGCTTTTCTTTCAGCCTGGGCTTGCTCTTACCATCTCTGTACTGCTCTTCCTTCTCCTTGTCTATACCGCTTCTTTCCTCTTCCTTCCTTCCTCATCTCTGAGGGTTTCCCTCACTTGGTGATTGAGCTGAAGGTGGGGGGAGAAGAGAGAGAGGAAGAGATTAGTCAATGCCAGTGTACTGGCTTGAGATGAAAAGTCTTGTAGGAACAAAATGGTTATGTGTGTTTTCACATTAATAAGTTTGTTTTCAAGTCCATGTGCTCTCTGGAATAGATGGAGAGAAAAAATCTCACTGTTTTGATTTCTAGAACTCTAGAAGATTACAGAGCTTTTACATTCATTTCCAAATATCACTTAATATAATATGATTTAAGGAAAATGAGAATTGCCAATGTTTATCATGACAGATTTCATCATCTGTCATGTCTCTACTAAAACAATATTTCTTGATGGGGGTAACTTTTCGTTTTAGTGAACTTCTTTGCATATGTGTGTGGTACGAACCTATGTGTGTACATATGTAGGGAGGTCAAAGGTCCATGTTAGGTGTATCCTTAATTTTTCTCCACCTTATGGTGGGAGCCAGGGCCTGTCTCAAGAGCCAGAGCTTTACCTGTTTGATTACCCTGGCAGGCGAGCAAGTCTAAGGATCCCCCTGTGCCTGCCTGCCTTCCGGATCAGTTCTCTCTCTGTGTGGGTGCCGGGATCTGAACTCAGGCATTTGCTAACTGAGCCATCTTTCCTGCCCTTTCAGTGAATGTTTTTCATAGGACTTTTTTCTTCTGCAAGTTCTATAACATTTTTTCTGGATTTGGTTGTAACAGTTCCATAGCATGGTTTCATTTTGGCCTTTCTAGCATCCTGGGATTTCCTGATACGGAATGCAATGAGTAGATTATACAATTTGTTTGGAAATAAAATGAGATCGAGGATCCCCACTTTTCGTGATGTTTCCTGAATTCCAGAGGCTCTCAGAGGGTGGAAGTGCGCGATGGTGGAGGTCAGAAAGTGCTGCACATGCAGGTTCCTTCTTTCCATGTTGATTAAATTGATATAAACAGAAAAATACACTTGATTGGGCTTTTCTAGACATTACTTCTGTGATTTTTAACTTCATGGCTTCATGTGGCTCTGTATTCAGTTTTAGTAGGCTTCAAATTGATAATATCACAACTGGAATACGGATGTATTGGTAACATCTCAAAGTATTTGAAAAGAATTAATATCTGTATTTCTGTTTCTTTCAGAGTAAACTGACAGTTCGATTTAGTATTTGTGTTTCAAAATGGGAAGATTTTACACTTTTGCTTCTGGGTTGGACTGATTTCCTTTTAGTCAAATATAATTTCTTTCTTTTTCAATAGTGGTAATTGTTAATTGCTGTCCTCTGTAGAGTTGCATGGCCTGGCTAAGGTGAAGGGATTAGAATGACTTTTCAAGGCATGATAATGTCATTCTAAAGGAAAGAAAAAAAGTCTTTTAAGTAGGGCTTAAGACTAATTCCAGCTACTAAAAAGACAAAAATTACACTAAAGAAGACAGTTTGGTTTTATTTTATATGTACATATTAACTTGCTCAGAGATCATTATTTTGTGTTTAGGATGTTCTCTCAGATGAAATGAGATGTTCTTCATTTGTTACTGCATGGGGGCATGGCCTCACTCCAGGGGATGGAAGCTTTAACACCTGCTTCTGCAGGGGAAATCATAGCTCACCTGACTGCAGCTCCAGGTCAGAACCAGGAAGACCTGCTGCCTTTCAGAACTGCTGTGACTGCCAGAGAAAGGAGGGGCAGACAGAACCCATAGGACAAGGCTGGAAGTAAAGCTAGTTAATAGGAGTGAGCAGTAAAGGGTGGAAAAGGAAACACAAAGCTAGCCCTGAAAGGTATCTTCAGTAGTGCTCATGAAGCAAAGATATGCAGAAAAGAGCCTAAAGAAAGAAGATGTTGTAGGGGTGTAAAATTATGGCCTCTGGTAACATAAAATTTATAAATGTCACAACTAATTATTAAGGACCACATTGATTAAAAAGTAAATCGACAGCCACACTGACTTCAGAAAAAATAATAAAATTAGGTATATAGCTCACTGCTAGAGCACCTGACTGTGTTTCATCCTCAGCATTGAAACATAAATACATTTGCAAGCTTTTCATGTGATCTTTATCTTTATTGACTTGCTTATCTTTACTGTGCTGATGAGCGAAATGAGCACACTGTCACTGCCCCCTCTCCAGCCCTTAATATGATTTAAGTTTCTACTAGGTGCCAGCCTACCTTGCCTTGCTTTCTTGGAAGTACTCCCTGCAAAGGAATAAATCAATAAGTTCAATTTTAAATCTAACATTACCCCTTGATTATTTTTGGTAATATTTTAGCCACATGAAGTAGTTAAGTTTGCATGTTTTAGAATCCCCCCTTGCCAGAAGACATTAGAATTATTTCTGTTTTTGCATTTTGTAAGTCTAAATTAAATGTCACTTAAATGTGAAAGAACTGGCACTTTTGATAAGCAGTCCCCAAAGCAAATGGTGTTGTCAGTAATCGTAACCTAATCATGAATGCAAATGTGAAGTTTGTTTTTTAAAAAGTCCAAAACAAACAGAGGAAAAGAGGAGCCTCACAACACACCATAGCATTATCCAGCTGGAGAAAGCGCCTTCCAAGAGCCATGGGGCTTTGAATAGTAGCAGTAATAATAAGAGGACGCTGGCGTCTGCCCAGGGACTCCTTGACAGGGAAAGGCAAATGACCTGCTCAGTGTGCAGCTGTCCTGACGTTCCAGGGTGACACATGCCTCACAAGCCGGTCACAATGCGAGGGATCAGAGGTCATGTTCAAGAGCAGGGTGTTGCTGGAGGAGGCTGAGGAAGCAGGGGTGGCCCCTCTATGCTCAGTGTGTGGGTCTGTGTACTCCTTTCCCGTCAAAGCTGGCCCAGCGAGGCCAAAAAAGCGGTTCCTTGGCAGGGTTTAATGGCAGGATGATGTAGTCTGTTGTGACTAGTGCATTCCTTTCAGGTTAAACTAGGGAAATGGCATTGTGTTAAAATTCCAAGTCGCATGAATGTTTTATTGCCACAGTGCATTTAGCCCTCCAGGGGAGTGTGGCGGGCTGGGGTGGGGGTGGGGGTGACTTGGAGCCTCAGGAACCGTCAGAAGAACACTTCCCTTGGAAAATTTTACCCACCAGCATGAAGCTGATGTGCCGTGATGGTCACTTAGAAGGGTTTCGCTTTTTCCTAAACTGTGACCGCTTCAAGTCTCGAAGTCCTGACAGTTAACAGCTGAAGAAAACATGACAGGACACACGCACAGAGGTCGGGCGATGGAGACGGGACGGAATGCTCCAGAGAGGCCCTGAGCTGGCCTGCTGTGTAAGCTGCCCGGCCCAGGGCCCCTCCAGGCCCTGTTCCTGTCCCTCTCCCGGCTGCTTGCTGAAGCCAGCAGGACCCATCTGTTAACCTTGCGCTGACTGGGCGGCCGCCGCGGCTCATGGTACTGTATGTTACCATTGCTACTCCCTCATTCCTTTGCCTGGATGGGTTTTTTTCCTTCTTTCTTAACCCATTTCTTTATAACAGCGGTTTACATTAGTCAGAGGGATACAGTTTTGGAATGCAGAAGGTCTGAGTTTAAAACAAAACAAACCTAAGCATGTTGCTCCCCTACCTCCTCCTCCTTGGCACGTAGAAGGACTGTGCTGAGCCATTCTGATTCAATTGCAGCCAGAGGTTTGCAGGGTGATTTTTAGACATAGGGAATTTTGGAAATCCGGCAGGCTAAGCAAGTCATTCAGGCGCAGGGTCTTAGGAAGGTGGGGTGTGGAGCAACCACACCTGCACCTTCTGGTTCTAGGTGTTCCAGCCTTTGAGGATTGTCCCCTCTGGTCTTTCTGGGGATACCATAGCCTCATTACTGTTTCTGGCATACAGTTTCAGAGGGCCTGTGTGATTAGGCTCGATTTGTACTTGTGTATGTCACAAGTAACACTCGGGATTGCTTCACCGTAACTTATGGCATCACAGTGCAAGTATGGAAGAGCTTGCGTTGGCTCCTCTGTCCAGTGCTCATGTCTGCGATTGTTGCAGTAATTTTCCTGTGAGTAAGAGCAATGCGATCATCTGTTACCCCAGAAAAGACAATATAATTTGAATTGACTCTATATTTTCAATGTTAACCCTTTGTTTTCCTACTCTTCTGAAAATTTTCATCCTTAATTTGTGTATACAGACATGTGGTTAGACAAGTTGGTTGTGTGCCTGTGTGTGTTTGGGAGTTCCAAACAGTTAAAAGGAAAAACCTGTAAAGCTGCTGACTCAGGTAAGTTATCACTTAAGAAAGGTAACATAGCAACAAGAGCTTCATTCAAGAATATTGCCCAGAAAGTAAACCATGAGCAGGCCCGTGTGCCCTGTTTTTATGGAGTTTTAAGTGCATGATTTATGATTAATGTATTTCTGTGAAATGATTTTGTCAAGATTGACCTCCTGAGTCCAATCTGATTAGTGGTGTTTGTCTGATGGCTTGTTCTTTGTACTCAGATACATTGACATTGTTTATTGGAAATCTTAAAATGATAAGCAATCAACTTTACAACAAAATCAAAATTAATATGTGGGCTTGGCACATCACATTTGGGGCATATTCATTAAAGATTTTATTCTTTGCATTCTTGGTGATAAGCAAAGTGTTATTTCTGTTTACTGTGTTGTGCCTAGACATATGATGAAGGGTTTTGTGTAATTTTTATCTTTATTTGGAAAGTTTAAAATGTGATTTTTAAAGGGACTGTTACTTTATGCTACAATTTCTTCTTTTTCTTTTTTCTTATAATCAATTTCAAAGTTAATTGTTTTTTCAAAGTAGTGAAAAAATGAAAGTATCACATTAGGAAAGAATAGCCGTCATGTACATTTAGGTGATCTGCAAATGTAGTCAGTTTTCCTGATCAGAGAAGCAGTGTTTAAAAATTGTGAAAAGGTTGTTACTGTTCTGTATAAGCCTCTCCAGCTTGATTTATTAAAGGTTTCCTTTCATAATCCAAGAGGGAAAGAGGAGAATTACTCCACTATCACAGCTGTCTCTCAGGGAAATTTCAGCTGACTCAGGATATTTTTTTCTGACTCAATTTTTCTTTAAAAATAAAATCAACATTTGTTCCTTTCACAATTTTTTTTCCTTTTGTGCTGGATGCCAGCCTTTATTATTGGAGACTTTGTGGGAAGAGTTGATTAGTGCCAATTTAAGATACTCTGCTGCCATGTATTAGCCATGTAATTTTGCTTAAGTTACTTTATCCCTGGCCTTTCTTTTCTCCCTAGCTTTCTGTTTTATGAAACACAGTCTGTGTTTATAGCCCAGGAAAACCTTAAACTCAAGATCTGCTTCAGCCTCTTGAATGATGAGATTAGTGACCACTCATAGATGTTTTGAAAAGCTAGCTTCTTTTTTTTCCTTCCTCCCTTTCTTCTCTTTTCTACCCTTAGTCTCTTCCTCCCTCCCCTTTTCTTTCTTCCATTCTTGGGATTGAGCCTAACATGAGCTTGCATGTTAGGCAAGCGCTCTATCACCAAGTTATTCTTCCACTGTATGAAGGGAGAAGGATGAAGGACACTGAAATCCGTAGCACCTCTGAACTGCTCCATGGCTTTGCTTTCCAGTGGACTCCCTTGGGAAGCTTGGCTTTGTAGAAACAACGGGAAAGGAAACAAGTTCAGATTAAACGTTAGATTTCTTTTGCTAAGGAAAGGAGTTATTAGATCATCAGGAAGCAAGTTTTCTGCCCTTTAACCTTTTCAAAGAAATTCTGTGTTACATATTAGTCTAGGTTTTGTTGCTGTGGGACAGACAGTCTTACCACGATGTCCATGTGATTATCCATATGGCAAAGTTGGCAGAGTCTGTTGGGTCATGTCTATCTGTGTATCACAAGTTTTTATCACTTTTTGAACCTAAGCCTTACTGCCTTATTTTCATAGACACTTGATAGCAGAACTCAAAGCTGGTTTTTACAAGGCCCTGGCTTCCTTCCCTTTTTGGGGGGGAATTATTTGTAGTAATGGGATTAAGATCACACAAAACATAATGTTTATGTAAGATTAAAATAATAGCAAGTAACATATATGTGTTTGTGAGTAGTATTTCTTATTTTCAGTCTTGCACAGCGCTTTGAGTGCTAAGCAAAACTGTGCTTCTTTTGATTGATTTTAGCTCTGGAATATATTTGTATTTAAAAAAGTGTATTCTTGAATAGTACATTATTTTATCATGTATTTTTCCTGATTTTTGTTATTTTTTCTGACATCTACTTTCTTTCACACAGTATAAGTTTGAACACTTCATTTGAGATCTGAAGCAAATATTTGGCACAGTGTTTACTTTGATGACCTGTTAGTGGGAGTTACTGGATGAGGACTGGTAACTTAAACTTTCATAGCTACCTTCTAGTACACACTATGCCCTGCTTAGATTATCATAATCACATGTGCTTTACAAGCATTAAGGGAAAATATTCTGTTATCATTTTATATATGAGGAAATAGAGTCTAAATTCAGTGTCCAAGGAAGCTGTCCTTACCTCTGACCTTCCCCCCTTATGGGCTCTACATAGCTCATACTCGATTAATTTATTTATTTATATTTATTTTGTATTTATTTAGTTATTTATGGAGGCTGGAAGGAAGGGAGAAGAGAGAGGGAGGGGGAGAGAAATGAAGGGGAGAGAGAGGGGAAGGAAGATGTAAGTAATCTACATGAATGGACTACTTGTGGAAGTCAGACAGGTGCGCCATAGACACCTTACCCTGAGCCTCCCTGCTGGCCCTCATGCTAGTACTTTGAAAAGAGGAGCAAAAGCTGGTTATGGATATTGTCCCTCTTCCACTTCAAGTTAGATTCTATAAAGAAGGCATTATATAGAACTGGTTCTGGAGTTTGTTCATTGGACATCCATATGATAGAAACAGAGAAAAGTAAATAATGAATAACTAAAATCAAACTTAGTATCTATGGAAGGGAGGGAGCTATTCGCTGAACCCTGCCTTTTGAACCTCAACCCGGATGCTGGAACACAACTCTTGTTTCCTGTACCTCAAGAAATGAGGCCCTGCGGAACCCTTGTTTCTCTGTCCAGGAAATGAAGGTTTTGCTTATCTTCTATATAATGGTGTCGTCATGTGGAAGTTGTAGAACAAGCTAATCTGTATAATTTTGAAATAGCAAGAATACCATCACTAAAAATACCACACTAAAAAAAGGCTGTTTTTTTTCCCCCTTGGTAACTTTTACAAGTTTGGTTTAATGTATTGAGATTTTATTTAATACACAGTAATAAAATAATTTTAATGTGGGCAATCTGAAAATCCACTTCACAGTTCTTTCTCTAATTGTGTCTAATTTATACAGATTCTATATAGATTGAAAATATTAAAGTTTTCTGTATTTTTAAAATGATATTGCTTGATTGTAAAGATTTATACATATCATAGATGGAAATGTGGATAAATTTGACCATGGAAAATGATCAATTATCAACTGGAGAAGTAATATAAAACAGTATAATAGTAAATAAATTGCTTGGGAAACAAATTTCCTGACATAAGAATTTTGTCTTTACAAATCAGGACTTTTGAGTTTTGTCACCTGATAAATTTACACTGAATTCTATATACTTCATTAGAAAGACAACTTCTTTTGGTTAAAACAGAGAGGTTCCAGGCCTCTCATCTCTTCCTCTTGTTGGGTAACCTCCCTAAACTTCTATTAACACTTTGTCTGGGACTTAGAAGGAAACCTGTGAAGTCCGTCACAGAAAGGCGAGCCATGTTATTGTGATTTTCTTCTTTTGCTGCTTTGCGCAGTAGTTTGGGCAACCCTTACCCAGAATTCTCTCAGCGTGTTTACGGTGGGTGTCAGTTGGTCTTGGCCTTTTCACTTATCAGCTAAGTACCACTTGGGCTGCTCTTGCCTTCTTTTGCTGAGGAATGTGAGGGTGCAGAGAAATCTCTCCTTTCTTACTCTTCAGTGAGAATCAGCCACTGAGCAGCATAATTCTAAAATCTTATGTGGCTTTTGGGTACTTTATGAACCTTTTTATGGTAACTCAGAAGCAAAGAACTGATTGAATGAATTAATACACGCCAGTCAAGGATCTATTCTGTTAACCTCTCCCCCTCCGTGAAAATTCTCTATCATGACTTCTTTTTTAAATAAGATAAAATTTTATCCATTATTTAGGTTCCTCATCTAGCATAAACACCAATTCATAGATGTTCAGGTATTTTTGGTGAGATTATAGTGCCTTCCAATCTTTAAAAGAAAAAAAAAAAAAAAAGAAACTAAAACAGCAACAATAAAACTAAAGAATCTCACCCAAGCCTCCATGACCTGAAAAACATACCTTCTTAGTTTGTGAAAAATCTGATGCTTTATAAAGTACAAAATTTAAACCTTGAGCACTGATTCACTTTTTAATAGTTTGAAATTTTTTTGTACAACTTTTAGAGGAAGGATACCTATTCACTGAACAGATATGACAAAGAAAACTAGAAAGATAAAATTATGTTAAGGACCACCATTCACCATTAAGTAACCATTTTATTAACATTGTTTCAGCTATCTTCATTTATCTACAACACATACAAATGTGTGGATAATTAGTAGTTATATTGTTTCTGCTTAATGTATGGGTAACTTTTTTCAACAGAGCCATGAATGTATATCCATAGCTGTATATACACAAATCCACCAAAGGGCTGAGGACTATAGCTCAGTGATAAGCTCAGTGATAGAGTATGTGCTCAGAATTCACAGGCTTGAGAGAGAGACAGAAAGAGAGAGAGAGAGAGAATATATTATCACAATTTTAATGGAACCTTAGTGCGCTCCTGTATCATAATTTATTTAGTGAGTTCTTGGTTGGTAGATTTGTCTTTCTTTGTATCAAAGAGTGATTCTCTGGCGTACATGCCCTTGCATGGACTTGAACACTTATTCCTTAAAGCTGAATTCTTGAAAGTGATATTGCTGGAAAATGAGGCCCAAATCTTCACCCGTTCAAATGTTTTGGAAGTTGGAGCTGTGGATGTGTGGCTTTGATGGTGTGCTTGCCTCGTGTGTGTGGAGCCTGCATTGCATACTTGGCACTGCATAAAGCCAAGTGTGACGGTTTGTGCCTGTTACCTCAGCAATTGGGAGGTTGTGGTGGTTTCATCTTCCCATTGCTGAATGAGCGCAGGACCCAGACAGCGTAGGGGAACAAGAAGTTCATTTCAACGTGCAGTTCTCGATTCCTTTCAACAGCTTGGCAGGAGAATTCATGCCAACGGCAGAAGCTGAGGCAACTGGACACACAGTGTCCACAATGTCCAGTTGTTGACATGCTACCTACACGTTTTCTCACTTGCCAGGATGCCTGCATGCCAATTTCCAATACGTTACCTCTCATCTTTTTATTTTACTTTTTATTTACTTAGGGAGAGATTGAGAGAGGGAGAGAGAAGATGTGTGTATGTATGCCATGGCTCATGAATGGCATTCAGGGGACAACTTTTGGAAGTCAGTTCTCCCCTTTCACCATGTGGGTTTCCAGGGATCAAACATGGGTCATCAGATTTGCCAGCAGGTGCTTTACCCCCAGGTAGATCGCTGACCTCATTCTCTGACTCGCCGGCCCAGCGAGCAGTTCTCCCTATCTTCCCGTGCCAATTAGATAGTTATGCAGAGGCGCACTCAGCTCTTGCCATAGCTACTGACTTTTCACAGATGTGCCCTGAGACTCAGCCTTCAGTTGTACAGGCAGCATTTATAACTAACTACCACAGGAGTGAGGCAGGAGAATTAGACGTTCAAGGGCAGCCTGGGCTACGTGAAGTACTGTTTCCAAAACCAAACCTAACAGAACCAAAATGGGCTGTCAACCTTTTTCTGTGAAGGCCAGATGATAAGAAGTCAGGTAGCTGCATAATTTTTGTAATCCCAATAGTTTTGTATCCTAGTCTTTGATGGCCCAAATAGTTAGATATGTAGGACATATATAGGCTGCGATTTCATAAAACTTTATGAAAAAAGACGTCAGGATAGCATTTGGTTCATAGATCAAACCTTTGTTTGAAACAGATAGAAACTGACTGATAATGGAGATTGTCACCAGTAGGCTATTATCTGCTTTCATGTGATAGTATCTTAAAGATGTGTTCCTATCTTAGGCTGGTTTAATGGCCCAGTGACTTTCTTTCCAGGTGTTTGAGAGTTAATACCAATTTTGGAGAACTTACTGAGGGAGTTTTTCATGCTGACTCCTATTCTTGGAGTCTGGTAAACTTTAAATTAGGAGGCCATCAATGCCGCCGTATCTTTCATTATTCTACTTTGTAGATCTCAGCATATGCTGACAATTTGGGGGAGTGACAAAGAACTCTTCTGCTTATAATGGTAAGGATACATCTATTTTCTATTTCCCTCCTACAGAAGGTTGCTTTATGGAGGTAGGTTCTAGATATATCTTTAAATAAAGCAGATGGAATGTCTAGTAAGAGAAAAGTCTCATCTTAGAGCTCAAGTTCATGTATGAGGGGCTTGTCTCAGCAGAATACAAAGATCAACAGAATGATATCGAATTAGTTACTGAACTTTTACAGGTTCAGCTATCCTAGAAGACTACCCTTTCTTTACCTAAATAATCACTTCTTCACATCCTCAGTTTCTATAAGACAGTTTTTACTGCCCTTCTCCATCCTGGGGATGTTCTGAGTTTGGGTGGAATAATGACTTTGTTAAAATCACTCCATTTGTACTGGCTCACTTGTGCCACTGTGAACTTTAAGAGATGTATTTATTATTTATTTAAAATATATTTTGTTTAATTGATATATTTTATTTTGACCAACCAAACCAAGCAGTTTGGTTGGTCCTATGTTGGGGAAACTACAAAGAGCATTAAGAACAGAAAACTTGCATGTAAAATTCAATGATGTTGACTGCAGATTGCTGAAGCTGATTGCTAGAGCGCCAGGGTGGGGAAGAGATACCAAGGAATTTTGTGGGAGATATGTCCTTAGGAAGTAGATTTTAAAAAACAGAGTACACAGGAGAGGAGAATATTCCAGAAAAAGCAGTAGGAAAACTTTGTCAAATGCAGAAATACTACTCAGTATGTTAGAGATATCAAATCGTCTAATTGGACTGCCAGCTGAATATTTTTCATGAAGGAGAAGATAAAGCTGGAAAGGCAGGTTAGAACTGAATTCTAGAAGGGCTGGAAAGACTTTAATGGGTAATTTGTGGGAAACTAAATATCACTTAAGAGAATGTTTGGACATGGGTGGGTGTAGCACTGGGATTATCAGTTAGGCTAGTGCTTAGGACCCAGTGCACACTTGTTAGACATGATCTGAAGACATGTGGGGGATAGCCAAGAACTTTGGAAAGCAAGAATGGACAGGCTTTCAGAATTAATGGTTTGGGAAATAAGGAGGAGGCTTTTAATCTTAATATGCAACTCTGAGTTTTCATTCATGAGATTTTCAAAATATAATAAGGTCAGGGGTGTGCACTATTAAAGAAAGAAGAGCAAAAGTAAACCTAAGCACTTTGCCGTTTGGAGACATTCTAAACTAACTGGGCACTGAGAAAGTTGGGGTCATAACAGTACAGGGCTTACATCCCCATGAAACAAAGGGTGGCTTCGGATATCCTGTGTACCTAGAAGTGGCAGATAAACCTGAGAAGGAGGTTTTCATACCTACCCCTTTTCCTAAAAGGAAAGTGTATAGTGAAAAAATGATATCTTCTAGCATGAATTATCATGTCCCTCCATTTGATGTGTGTACCACAACAGACAGCACTTCTGTTCTCCGCGAAACTTCTGCTGCCCCTTTTCTCTTCCAGAGCTGTTAGATTTCAGAAGTAAAATAAGCTTGGTTTGGAAGAATATCTCTTATTTTATGAGATTCTCAATGGACAAATTCAGAAACTTCCTTTTACTTTGTTTTTCTACCATTTCCTGAGATCCTAGGTAAGGATGCTGTTGGGAGATGTTTCCCTTCACCTTTTACTGGTCTGCTACAGAATAGTGGAGCTGTACATTTCCTTTGCTCCCCAAGTTGGGTTCTATGCATTAGCAGTGGGATACAGCACATCCCATAATAATCAATTTTGTATTCATTTTCTCTTGGCAGACCTGGAGGAATGATTGCTCAGTATAGCTTATGTGTGAGTTCAAAAAGTTGTACTATGTGGAAAGCAGCAGGATCGAGGTACCTGCCATGTTCTTCCTTTAACTTTATCTGTTCAAGGTCTTCATGCAAAGGAAAGCATGTTGCTTCACTGCGCTTCAGCACACTTTCTTGATCTTTCGGTGTGCAAAATTGAGAGCTTTGGCAATATGAGAGGAATATCCCCAACTGTCACGTTCAGAATAGCTAGTGGTTGAATTTGTTGGCTTTTTATAGGCTCTGTCTGCATTGTGAGTTTTACTCATTGTGAGTATGGGACTCAGGGCTACTGTAGAGGAGTTTTTGTCTGTGGTCAGCTATTTGCATGTCCATTATTTTAAACCGTGTGTTTCTGCTTTATGTTTTTCTTAGAATGGCAATAGGGTTAATGTAGATAATGTGGGTGTGATGTTTACTTATATGTTACAGTATGTATGTGGAGGTCAGAAGATAGCTTTTTGGGTGTTGGTTCTTTTCTTCCACCTTCTTTTTGAGATAGGGTCACTTCTCATTATTTAGACCACTGTGCTTAATCTGCAAGCTTCAATCAGTTCTTCTGTCTCTGTCTCCCATCTCCTTAGGAATCTTGGGATTATACAAGTGAGCCACCACATCTAGCTTTTTTAAAATGGGTTCTGGAGTTCCAACTGAGACGTCAGAGTTATATGGCAAGTTCTTTTGCCAATAGAATCATCTTGCTGACCATTTTTTATTTACTCTAAATACAATGCAGGTTGGTAGCCCAACTTGGCTTCCAGATAGTGGTCTTTCCAAATTATAGGATTATTGAAGTTTGCTGCCATCTGGGCTAGATTGTTTTAGAGTGCGTTTCATTAAATGGTAACTAATTTCTGTCCCCACGTGGGTGAGTTCTCCCTCAGGTTCACCACTGTGTGGTGATGGCCGTCACCATGTGCTGTGTACCCATTCTGTCCTTGTTGCCCAAGTTTCTTCCGGCTTCCCCACTGACTTTTGGGAGATCTTGATTTGCTCGTGTATTTTCTTTTTCTCGTGGTTTCTTGCAGTTATATCTCTTCTTAACTACGTTATCACCTGGACAGCGATTACCTTGCCACTTGTCCGGGTTTTCTAGCCTAGTGGTTGTCACATTTGGGTGCTCAACAGCTTCTGTTGAAGTCTGAGGAGGAAACTGTGGACCACTGACTCGGACTAATGGTCTTGTCAGCAAGATTCTTACCTCCAAAAGGGTTAGATTTCTTCGGATTTTATTCACATGTGCTTCCTAGAAATTCTTCACTTTTTAAATTAAAAACTTAAGCCACTAATGTGAAAGAGAACTTGGAAATGGCTGTCTCATTGGTCAGGGAGGGCAGATGTTTACAATGTCTGCCCGCTTCCAGTGAAGACTTTCATAGTCAGCCCTTCTGAGCTGAGATGGCTTCTTCTTTGCTCTATAAACACAGCATCTCAAGAAGCCTTCTGAAAGTTGATGGCACTGAACTCTAAGCAAACCTGGGTAGGTTTTTCAGTTTCCCTGATGGCTTATATTAATTATCTCTTTATCCCTTGAGGTTTGCTTCGGTCTTCTCCAAATGTATTCCCTTATTGTGGTAAACTTCTCAGCCCTTCCGGGATTGATGTGCTGGGTTGCAGCTTTTGTGGGTGCAGGTGGCAGTAGCAATTATTGACGTTCTATTCTGTGGGTCCACCGAGTGCATAGGAACGTGCTTCACATTTGTGCTCTGTACACTAAGCACGATGATTCCTATTTTACACATGAAAGAAACAGGACTGGAGATTGTATATAGTGACTGAGTCAGTTACTTTGCAATTCTCCACAGCAGAGTTTTAAAGAGGTCTAAGTCCATTAAGAACTTACTTAATATTAAGTGTCTATAAGATGGTTGGAGTTCAGTGCAGATGACACTCACATATACATAGCATGCTTGAGGTTTCATTAAATGTCCATTCTCAATTTGCCAACAGGCAACAATTACAAGAGGGAACGGACAATTGAAAACAAACCAGTTTCATACTTTTCTTTCTTATATTCCTGTCTTTAGCACAGGCAGACATTTTAATCTTCAGCACTGAAACCCAGCAAGAATTGATGGAAGTAAATTGGAAGTCTGTCAAGGGGTAGAAGTTCTAGTGAAACACCAGTGTTTCTATTGGTTGAGAGAACTAGTCTTCCACCCATCCATTTAAAAAATATGGAAGAAGACTGAAGTGATAGGTCTCTATTTTCTTGTTTAAAATGAAAAGAATGTAATGGAAACTCCTTCTCTCTACTTGTCTGATGTGGAAATTAATAAATATTATGTATAGAGCCCTTTAAGCACTCCAGAAGTAAGATTCTGCATAATTTTAGCATTATTCATGGTCCATTAGACTCCTCAGGGTGTCACCAGGAAAGAGAAACTTTTACTTTTTATACATATTTTTTCGGTGGAGAAACAAGGTATTTTTGTTGTTGTTTGTGGTTGGGAAAAATCTCCTGTAATTGTGCCTGCAGAGGCTGCTCCTGCCATGGAGTCCAGGGTCTTACTCTTCGGCAGCTTACCCAGGAGTATGAACTTCAAGGAAGCAGGCAGTAGAGTGGATCTACACTGAGTGAGTGGGTCTTCACTCATGGGCACACTCCCCTCCGCCCCCCAACTCTACTCTCTTGCCTTGATGAGTGGGATCTCGTGCCTCTGGAGAGGTTGCACGTTTCCCTCAGGCATGGTGCCACCCTACACTCAGCTCCTATAACCCGACTGACTCCTCACTCAGAATGGATGTGTCTCTGACCATTGCATATTAGAAAAATGAGTGAACCCTGGCTGACACACCCACTGCTTTCTGAGCAGGGGCAGAGCTTTTGTTTTCCAGTTTTAGAGTCCATGTGCTTGGCCCTCAGTTCAGGGATCCATGATAGAGAAATTTGAGGCTTAAAATGCTGTCTTCTAGTTTAATTGTCAGCTGAAAAGTTAAGAATAGCTAGCTGCATCCCAGCCACACTGCACAGTCACATTAGCTCCCCTTCTTGTTTCTGTGTTTTTGTATTCATATCCTTGGCAGTAGTGGGCTTCAAATGCATCTTTATCATTTCTTTGCTCCTTTTCACAGGAGCTTCTGGCCAGCTTGTCCAGTCCATTTCACTTAATAGTCTCCCTGAATTCTTTGTGCTTTCTGAGTGGTTTTTCCTCTTGCAGTCTGGCATTCCGTAATCGCTGAAATGAGGTTGAAGTTCCACTGGGGTTTCCCTCTGGCTTGGAATATGATGTGACAGTTCTTTGTGCTTAGCCATGTTCCTGGGTCCTCTTGTAAGAATTTATCCCTCCCCTATTATCACCCCTTCTGGTTTTTTTTTTCTTTTTTCTTTTTTCTTTTTTTTCAAATCTAGTTTTGGATATCCATCTTTATCCAGATGCCTCAACCAGCTTCCTCCTCCCTTCATCACTAGACTAGAAACCACCAAAACACATACAGGGCTTCAGAATGACTCTGGGCTTGGGGCCAGCTTAACTGAAGAGAGTTGAGCTGACATTGAAGCAAGTTGTTTATTTGGGCTGTGACTTTCACAGTGCCTGTCAGGCAAATGCCTACATGAATGGTTTATATTTAAAAGTAAAAGTAAATCTCAAATGGACCCCAGCACTGCAGCCGGCATCCCTGGCTCTGTAAGTTGCTTTCTTGGTAACATGTTTCCCTCCCCAAATTATTATTTGTGGGCCTTTTTTCTTTTTATCTTTGTCCCTTAGTTCCCTACTCTCTAAGCATCTTCTAAATTCACCTTCAGATATTTTGAACCATACCTCTCTTGTATGATGATATGTAACCTCAGTAGAGAGAGAAAGAGAAAGACACACAGAGAGAGACAGAGACAAAGAGAGAGAGAGAAAGAGACAGAGAGAGACAGAGAGAGACAGAGAGGAGACAGAGAGACTAACTACATCTCTTCCCAGCCCTACATAGAGTGTTTTCTGGAAGCCCCTTTGACACTGAAGCGAATGCCCGCTAGCCCTCCCTTGCCGAATTCTCCTGAGAGGAGAAAGATGCCTTTATTCCTGTTGTCATATCTTTTGTTTCTGCTGATACACACAAAGTAAGTTGTAAATAGCTCTCTCACACACCATGATTCCTCTGAGATATGTACTGGAGAGCGCTCTGGCACTTAGCTTCTTCAGTTCTTCACCCTGGGGATTCCCCAGGTCCCTAGCAAGGCCTCTTGCTTCCTGTTACAGAGGGAAATCTATCAGTTCTAGACAGTTAGAATCCCATAATGAAACCTGTAGCATCAAGTGTAGACATACCAGCTGATTGGTTCATTATTTTTTCTTCAGTAAAAATGTTTCTTTTGACTCTTAAAAAGCAGAACATAATAAGATGCAAAAACATTAAAAAATAAAGAAGGTTCTCATAGTCTTGTGTGAACATTTGTAAAAATCACTGGATAGTTTCATATTTGAGAGTGGCTTTGAAGAAGGAACTAACTGCTAGGATGAAGGAAGGTGGATAAAGTGCACCTCCCCAAGTCTCCTGAAGATTTATGTTCCACATACTGCACAGGTACACACTATAATCCACCATCTCAACTTACAGTGGGGTAGTGAGAAGTTAGGTAATTTATGTCTGCTATTGCCATCAGCAATTCTTGATTATAGGTAGTTGGCTAATGTCTGAAGTTTCTAAATCAAAAGGTGGAATAAAGTGTTCCAAATGACAACTAATTAGGTTGTCACCTTTTACATCCCAGCTAGTGCTGCTTTTTTCTTTCTCAGAATTTCTCCTTTTGATAACTAATGACATTGATTGTGGCAGTTGTCCTGGGAGTGTTGGGCATTGTCCAGCCACATCTCTTGGTGAACTATCCATTTTGAGTGGAATCTCATTTAGAAGTCTACTTACATGTATCCTTAACAATTTTGTTTTCTGCTTAGAGATGCTGGGACTCTTAAGACTAAGCATGCTGCTCCTTCCTCTACGTACCCCTCTTTGTGACTTGGATTGTTGAAACTCACCGGGAGCTTGCCACGGTTTCCTCCCCAGTTCACAAGACTTTTTTGTTTCCTCTCAGAAATTATTTCTAAGTGTCTGAGGCTGTAATTGAATGTAATTTTCGTTGTATAACTTATCCTTTCCTCTTGAGAGTGTTTATAAAGTACATTCTGTGCTGGGAAGATGAAAGCAGCTAGACGCTTAGTATTTGTGACATGGTCAGATAACATTAAGGTAAGTAGCAGTTTGTTTTGTATGTGAAGTAAGGTACTGTTTACACATGGTTTGCAATATATGCATTTGTCTTGGGGAATCTGCGTCAGTTAGCTCAGTGGTCAAATTTTTGTTGGCATCTTATAAGAAACTTTTGGGGGGGTTCATTTTAATATTGAATATTACAGACTGATTTTCTTTCTGTTATATTGCTTCCTAGAGAGTATTGCTGTTTTAGAATTCACTAGCGCCCCTCTCTATATGTTATCTGAAGGCTATAATCAGCATTATTTCCCTGTGTGTCACAGTACACATTCCCAATATCTCTGTTTTTCTCTATGTCCAATATTTCCCATGTAAGTAGTATAAATATAAATAACTGTAAATGTTTGAGGAAAGGAGAGAGGGAGAGAGAAGGAGAAAAGGCAGGTGCATGTGTGCAGGTCAAGTATGGCTTTTACCATGTGGGCTCTCAGGATTGAACTCGGGTCATTTAGGTTGCGCTGGTGCCTTTGCCTGCTAAGCCATCTTGCTGGCCTCCAATTTTTTTCATGGTTATCAATGTAATGTATAAATTCTCTTTTAAATTGCTTATGTTGTCCTAGAATAAATAGTGAGTAGTAGGTTATTTTCTGTATTGTCATCTTTGTAACATGTAAAACTCCAAATGTCTTTTGAATTGATCCACTAAATGTTTTTCTTAGCCAGTATGTTGTCCTCACCTTTTTTTCTTTTTATTTCTTGCTTGAATCTGAATTTTGTAGCATAATAGCATGAGACCTAGAGCTACTTTCCTTAATTTTTGCTTAGAAAATGGAAAAAGCTCCTATCTTATGAGATTGTCCAGGAGAAAAAAAAATGTGTTAATTTATATGTGATGTTTCTGCACATGGGATTGGTGAAACTCATGGGTAAAGAGGGTTTATTAATGTGGTGTGGTGGGACATGCCTATAATTTCAGGACTGGGGCAGGATGATCTTGCGTTCAAGGTCATCTTCAGCCACATACCCAGTTAATGGCCAGCCTCTTCTCTATGAGATCTTGTCTCAAAAACAAGCAAATAACAAATTATCTACAAAAAAGGAGTGATTTGATAAATTGTATTCAGGTGCAAGTGGGTATGGATGTGCAATTAGCAAAGACAGTGTGTGTTTGCTTGTATATACTGAGCTGATATTTTATTTTCATCATGTTGTGTATAGAATAGTGTATGTGTACCTGTGGAGGCCAAGGGTGACATCAGGAATCACCCTGGATTGCTCTAGCTCCTTCGTGTTTCGTTCTGGGGTTTCCTAGGCTCTACCTCCCAGGTCTGGAGTTACAGGCACCTGTCACATCCACGTGACCTTTTTACATGGTACCTGGGGATCTGAATTCAGGTCCTTTTGCTTTCAAGTCAAAGGCCTAGAACTGTGTGACACTGGGCTCAATCTCATATGCTACAAAAACAAAGCAACGCCCTTAATAAAGAAACAAACAACAAGATTGTTAACATGTAAGTAAATATAAATATTAATAGTTAAAAAGTTACCCAAGCTATCCTTCACCAGGAACAATTAAAACTGAACAGATGTTTTAAGAGTAGAAAGGAACATTAGGCAAGTTATTTACTTCTTTCCTAAGAAATGGAAAGTTTAGGGGTAAAGAATAATCTATTGATGTTTAGTAGAATTTGGGTTTTAGCCCAAATTTCTCTTATTGCCTTCTTTCTTTTTAACTTCCTTCCTTCTTTCTGTCCATAAGTGTTTGATGCTTTGTATTGCATAATGTAAACTTAGGAGCTGGGGGCAAAATATGTATGGATCTTGCTGTAATTTACCTTCTCATAGTCAATAACTTGGTTTCATGAAGCAAGCAAATACATGTCAGGTCATTGTGGGTTTTTTGTTTTGTTTGTTTGTTTCAGACTTACAGTTCGGATGTCCCTGCTTCTGCCTGGGTAGAGTCTGACTGTGTGCAGCTTCTAAACCCAGCATCTAACCTGGCCATATTCCCCCAGGTTCCACTGGCATGTGCTGGCAGAGTGCTTGGTGCAGACTTTTGCCCAAACCTGGAGGAGCCAGACCAGAGGCTACAAGTCCAGGTTGGAGTCTTGTTGTTTTATCAGCTGGGGTGTGTGACAGAAACATTGGTCCTTGGAGGCCCTACCACTGTTATCAATGCTACCAAGAGGAGATACTCTAAAGAGGAATCAGTGTGGCACTAGGCAGTGAAAGGTCCTTGTTAGCATGAATTGTCTGTTGCAGAGGTCATCCATTATTTATTCATTCACGAGATATACAGAGGGCTGGGAGCTCCTATCTCTGAAGCTTTTCTGTGTAGACTGACACAGGTTGCAGCGAGACCTTTGACTAGTAATTCAATCCTAACAGCCATTTAACAGGATACTTTGTAAGACAAGCATCACCTATGGATAAGTCTTTTCTGTCTTAGTTCTCTGGGAGATATGTGCAAAGGACATTGCTCCTGAAAATGTTCGCTTTGATTTTAGATTACTTTGTGTAGTCTGAAGGTAGTAGATCTAGTTGGGAGAATCGTAATTGTAATGATGTCCTTGGCTGGAGGCATTATGCCGACTTCTGTGCTCTTTGTGATTTTCCAGGACCATGCACCACTGTGTGATGCAGGCTGAGGTTTCAACATGGATGGCTTGAGCAAACTCGTAGTTTTCCAGATCTCAGCTTGACATCATTTTGTAGTTTTCAAGTGTATAGCATGAGCATATTGAAAACAATTTAAAAATTTTTTACTTATTCAAATACATCACATGACAAAAGAGAGTAGTTTCTAAAAGTGACTTCTTCGCACTGGGATTGAGGGTCGAGGCTGGGGGAGCCTTTAGATTTTATGGTACTGAAGGTTGTACTAGCTCTTCCACACCTGCTCTTGGCCTGGGGAAGACCACCTGAGTTCTGCTGTGCCTCAATTTGGTACTGTCTGGGTGGTGTATGGCTGTGGTACAATGGAAAAGCAGGTGTGATACATACGGGACATAATCATGTATCTCTTAATCCTAGAAAACTGCCACATAAGCAGAGTGATAGCAGATTTTTTTCGTGGAACCTATGCTGATCTTGACCTCTCCACATAGGATGAGTTTTATTCTTCAACTATGTCACTTTGAATGGCCTGTTGTGGGCGATCGTTGGGTCATTTGTTTGTGAACCTTGGGTTCTGTTACAAAGAGAATGTGCTTTGCAGATGTGATTTTGTGTTTCCATTTGTAAAATGGAAACTACCTGTTTAACATTATTTTGCCCTAAAAGGAGCAAATATATATGCATGAGTTTAAGGAGATCTCTGATTGAAAGTAAGTAACTTGGTTGCTAAGTCATTGTGGACCTTCTAAAGAAGACCAAGAATTCAGACAAAGTAATGAATGTGAGCAGATTGTTAGTTTCTTCTTTGCAGTGCTATGTTAATAGATGGAGGGGAAATAATCTGACTCTTTTAGAAGATTGTCAACTGGAGAGAATTACAGAATTCATGGGGACACACTTAAGCCATTTCATCTTCCCCTGAATATAACTTCCACGCATTTTAGAAATACCTATTATGACCACATTGTCAGTTATAATAAATTTGACACTTAATATATTCTTCACAAGCTAATAATTCCAAGAGTATTTTTTAGTTTCAGCTCATTTCATTTTTGCCATGGCCTATATCCTGCTCTTGTTTTTTTTTTTTTTTTCTTTTCTTTTTCACATGAGAGAATGAACTATTTCTTACTTTTTTCAGTCCAATTTTTCACTTCAGGGAACTTAGTGAAGGACTTGTCAGAGTCCTCTGCTTTTTCTATTCAGGTCTTAGGGTTTTCTACAGGCCCAGGTGTTATAAACACCAAAGAATGGCTCTTCGGTCTCATAATTCATGTAGGAAGAGCAATGCCTTCGTTTTCATTAGGCACACAGTCTCATCTGTGGTTTAGTTTTATGTTTTAGCTGCTAGAAGTTCTCACACTTGTGAAGCCTCTTGCCACCCTTACTCTCTTCTTTTTAAATCTTTGCCCTTTTATATATATATATAATTTCAGATCTCTTCACAGCTTCATGATTTAATAATCTTGAGAGCACCGATACTCACCCCTATCTCTGTAGTCTTCAGTGGCTCCTTCAATTCTGCATTCTTTGACTTTTGCAAGGATATATGCCATGTTTCGAGGTTGATATTTTTATTTAGAATAGTAGATAGAGATAAACTTCAGTTTACTAGCTTTGATTATTTTCATCCATGCCTTCTGAGGTGCACAGAAAGCTGGATACTCCATAGCCGCCTGGCAGGTGAACTGATGTATAGGAGCAAGAATTATCTTCTAAGAAATGGTTATTCTAGGGCAGACCTCCTTCAATTGCTGATAAATATTTCATTTTTAATCAGAGTAAAGTTAGCTTTCTTAGTCTGGCATGTCTCATATATTGAGTTATTACAGTTAACTTTAGCAGATCTTTTCTTGGTTGGGAATTAAAGATGTGAGGTTCAACTTAGTATTTTTCACCACTAAAGTGCTTAGAAAATTAGGGTAAATAATGAGCCAATATTTCAGTACCAGATTAGACACAACTTACTGTGATGCTTTATAAACCACAGACTCCTTTCTTCTGTAAATGCATGAAGGATCAGGTTTTTTTTTCTTCCAGACATACTGGGGTGTAAGTGTAAATTTCCATAAAATTTAAATGAGGTGCTTCCTGTAATTAATGAACAATTGTGGCTGCTCTCTGGTCTGCATTGTAATTAACCGTGATCAGGCTTGTTTAGTGATGACACTGTTCCTGTAATAATTTGACAAGCTACTGTGAATTTGCCAGGTTATTAAACAACCTGCAGCATTCACCGTGGAGTCACAGGGATGAGCTTCGCGGCTGCTGCTGGCTAAGCGCAGTTTGCGGGTGAACCGGAAGCAGCCCCTAGAAACCTATCGATCACTATGAACAGAGGTGATTCCTGTGATTTTGGAGAACTTAATGAAGTTTGTATGTGATAGCTTGACAACTTTTTCTTATATGGTAAAACTGCTAGGGCAAAACATTTTTATGAATATATAATGAAGTCAGCAAATATACTATTAACATCAGAATGGATTAAACAGTTTGCGATTTCCCATACTGCCATATGCATAGACATAGTTTTGTAATACACACACACACACACACACACACACACACACACACACACACTACACACACACACACACACACACCTCTCCTCCCCTCAGGTTCAAACACAGTGTCTCCATCTGCCCACAAATAGGTTCATTCTCTTTTTGCTTTCTGTTAGAAGCTGCCGATGACTGTGTGCTAAGTAGTCATGCTGCAGGTACATGGTTTCAAGTGGACTGCTAGCCTTACATCCTTGGTCACTAGAGCACCAGCCCCCCAGCCCCTTTCAGGTTAAGAGCTGCTCAAAACGTTACTGTCTAGTTACTGTGGTGTCTTTCATTCCGATTCTGTTTATTGACTAAACCACAAGGATTCCTGCCCAAAGTACCAGGCGGCCTATGCTTGACTGATTTTGATTTTCTAACATCAACCCTGGGGTTTATTTGAAAAATGTACACAGTGCAGTTTTAACAAGTCAAGTGACTGCATGTTTTTGACCATGAAGTAGAGTATATCTGAAGATCATTAAATGTGGTTGGAGGGAAGGAGGGCTAGAGAATAAGTGTAGTAGTCATTGTACCATTGTTGTGTGTGTGTGTGTGTGTGTGTGTGTGTGTGTGTATGTGTGTGTGTCACATGGTTTTTGTCTTTTCATCTTCTCCAAGAGCCAGAAAGCTTCCTGCCGTTCTCTTTCCAGCTATTGACAAATGATTGCCAGATGTGAGATCTTTGCAGCGCTCTTTTGCTCAGCAAACCTGCAGCGAAGGGATATTTGATTCTCCCTTGCCCATTTCATCTCCTTTCCACATCTGCCAGGGACACACAAGCAATACATCCCTACATGAGAGTTTAAAGTTTATTCAACTCCCTTTCCCCCTCAGATAAAGTGTTTGGAGACAACAGAATGAAGTCCATATGATGCTGTCTTAGCTTCAATGTGTAAGATTAGTTGTTTATTTTACTTATCTACCTCTCAGTAATTGAACTATTTCATTTCAGTTTCAGTCCATGGAAAATTTGTATAACTCTGGTGTGCTAAGAATTTCCCATTGTCTCTTACCAACTATGCTGCCACCACAGTTCCCCTTTGAGCCCCTAAGTTCTGACAAAATCTTGACAGTGGGTTCCATAGGACATCCTAGGAAAGTAATTTTAATACTTCCAAATAAAGATGTTGAAGTGGCATGCCTGGAAGAATTCAGTAGTCATTTAAAATTAAAATAGCCATCTGGGGGTGTGGGAAATTCACCTTGTTTAGCCTTGATTACTTTATCCTGTGTTTGGCTCCATTGTCAAAGTTGATCTATACAAGGCTATAGTTTTTATCATAAGTAGCTTGTAAAAGAGAGTACAGTAAGCTTGGGAAGCTGTGGAATCAGTCTTGGGAGGCCACACACATAATCACCACCATCACAGAAGCTTTTGCATCTGCTTAAACTCTGCATTGATACTGACTTTTTCCTCATCTTATTTTGAAAATATTTTCCAAAATGCCCTTACTGCTCTTGTTCATACTATAGGGTGGGCTGACACAGGTGGCCTTTCTGTTTTTCTATTACATGTTTTGGCAAAGGAAAAGGCCCCTTATTCCCTGAATAAGATCAGGGTGGGTTTTTTTTAACGTTTAAAAAATAATCCATAAAATGTCTGCCACATGTTCTCTAGTTTATGGAAATGTTTTCCAAATTAGAGGCATGTATTAGACTCTTATTGTAAAAGTGCTAGTATGTTTATTTCTGCTACCTTTCTAGCTACCTGTGATTTAATGAATTGGCATTTTTGTGTGTATTTCAATTGAGTGTCTGAATTTATACACTGAAAAATTTTGTTATTCAAAGAGGTTAATTAGCTATACTTGGTGTCAAAAACAGAACAGGAACTATGGAATCTGTTTCTTAACCGTGTTCTTTGAACAAAATTAGTGAAATAACAGTAACAGGCAAAACTAGTAACAGCAATAGCAACAAGAAATCCAGTAGCCCTCAAAAGTAGAAATGCTTGTAAGCTTGAGCAAAGGGGGTAAAATCATTGAGAAAGAATTTCCAAATTTACTTATGTTGGAAGTTTTTATTGAAAAGGATACAGGATCTACGTGGTTGAAGACAGTAAGAGTTTGTTGTTCACTTAAAAACAAAACGCCCCCTCAAAATAAAATTACTCAAAGCAAGAACAGGTCTCTTTAGAAGGGCTTATATGATTATTGTTCTTCGCGTTCTCCTAGGACGACGCCATCCTAGGCTCTCAGTGGATGCCAGTGGTTGAGAGATGGAGGCAAAGAGCTCTTTCATAAAACAACAAGGTTAGGAACTGCAGCTGCAGCCAAGTTCCTCCAAGTTTAGATCACGTCGTAGGATTTGCCCTGACTAATGTGTTTGAAGCTTTCTCGTGCCTTCCTGCCTGTTCCTCACTGCAGTTACTCTGGGAGGCAGAGAGGTGCTAAGCAATGGAGGTGTCATCCGCTTATGCACCTAGGGAGCGTCCTTCAGAGGACGACTTGTCACCAGCCGTCAAAGAAGAGAGTGGCTTTGTGGTCTCTGAACATCTGGCAGCGCTGCACAGGAAGCTGAGGGGGTGTCATTAATTGTGATGAAATAATTTAAACCATCAGGAATAAATGAGGCTGTTAAGCTAAGTTCAGATTCCATTTGCCACGCACATGTGTCTAGCAGCCTGTGTGCTGTTAAAAAAATTGAATTATATTAGCTCATGAGTAGAAGTGAAACATACTGTAAATGAAACAAGTTGCCGTGTGGTGATGACATCGTGTTGAGCCACTCCACCGTTACAGTTTGTAGGATCAATAGAGTGAAAGTGGCATGTTATTTAATGAATTCTTACGTGACGCATTCATACTGTGCTGAGGAACTTGGCGAGACTGGTGTATGGGCACACAATTCTATTGGGTAGCAAGAAGCGAGTTACCAGGTAAAAAGGGGTATGGCAGGGTTCTTTTCCAGACCAAATCAAAGTAAGGAAGCTTACTTTTCCTTAGAGTCCGGCTGTCTAGATCAGGTGCCCTTGTTCCCTGTGCTGTCTCTACCCACTGCATACTGGAGGGCCTTTCCCTGGCTGAGGATGCAGCTTGGAGAGCTGCTGCAGCCATTCATGCTGCTTTCTTGTGATGAACTCTACCTGGGGTGATATGATTACTGCATCAACAAAGAGGCATATTGTTTAAGGCTGTACACAATCAATGGACATGGATTTCGAATGCAATTTTCAAACATTGTAGAACAAGGCAGCCTCAGTTTCTTTGAAAGGTTTGGAATGTCAGAGCAGCTCTGACGTTTTTTGCACTGATTTTGCGCAATGGTGTATAGACTCCAAACTACATTTGTAAAATAAAATAAAAAAAAAAGACCTTTTAAAATAAAAAAGTTAGACCTTACGCATTAGCACAGTTTTCAAAATTGGACCTTTATCCTAAACACAGAAAATTAAAAATTAAGAGGAAACAGCTTAGTTAAAGAAAATATTTTTTAAAAACCTGAGGGGAGGTAAATGTCCCATTATAAAGAGATGCATGCCATGCTGCAGCTCTGGCCAGCCTGGATGAGAACAGTTTCATTGCAGACGTATTATCTCTTTGCTTCTGCAGTGTCTTGGCTTTTCTCTTTCCTACATATCCCCTTGAATTTTCCTTTTTCCTTTTCTGTTTTCTTTTCCTTTATTTTTACTTTAATTTTAGTGCTTTTGCACTTGCTTTAGCTTGTGATCTGCAATTACATTTCATTCATAGTTATAGTTTTCTTACTGGTGAAAAGTTTAGTATCCATGATTACTGAATTTGAAAAATGTGTACATTTTGCATTTTATATAAGTTTAGTATCCATGATTACTTAATTTGAAAAGTAGTGTACATTTTGCATTTTATATAAATTTTGTGACTATTGGTAAATTTAAAAAAATGTGAATGAACCTTGTTTAAAAATCTTAAGAAATTAATATAAGATGCTGAGTTATTCCTACCTTTTGTTTCTGAGTAAAATTATTATTGATAAAATACAGCCAAAATTGTGTGGCTCCAGGTGAACATTTCCCTTCTTCTGATGTAGAAGGAAGATATTCAAATAAGCACTTAGATTTTTGACTGCTTAAACTCTAATCGGACTAGTAGCTATGGCTTCCATGTTTGTTTTCCTCCTGATTTTATTTTAATTTGTACAGTAGACCAAGAAAGTTTGGGTTCTTCAGTGCTGCTGAGCACTTTTGAAAAGATTGATGGTATTTTTTTCTAGCACATAACTTTGTTATTATTATCTAAATAATTTTACTAGCCCCTGGTAGCCAAATTGTAAAAATTAAGAAAAAGATCCTAAAAGTATCAGTATCTATATCTTGGCAATTTATATACTATGCACCCCAAAATAGTTGCATAATTTTCTTCCTAGAATAAGGAATTAAAAGTCAAGAATTTTGAACATAACTTTTTATTACTTTCTTTACTTTGTATGCTATGTGCATTTTTTTCCCAAAAGAAGAACATAACAGCTCATCCAGTAGATAAGTTTTTAGAAGTGGGTTAGAAAATACAGAACAATAAATGTCATAAATGTAAGTTTCCCCTTCCCTTTAAAAAATTGTTAGGCTGTCAATTGGATGCCTCTCCATATTTTTCAGGCATTTTTTAATTCTTCTGTAGTTGTTTTTACACCTCTTGACTTTAATAGCATTGCAGTCATGGATTTCTGTATCTTGAGCTCTAATATTTCAGATACATTATGGATTAAATAAACTTTATATTCAACATACTCAGTACCAGTGCCTCTGTGGAACAGTATTGTCAAGATTTCAGATGATAAATATAGCATGAACTGTTCATGTTGGGAACCATCAGTAATAATTTAAGAAACCCTGAATAAAATGCTTTGTTTATTTAACATAATTTCTTAGGCCACTGCCACAGTAGTTTCATAAAAAGAAGATAAGAGAAAAAATAGAAGGAAGTATATTTATACTTGAATAGAGGATTATGTATTTTGAGTAGATGTAAACAATGCATGGGCTTTATATACACACAAATATTCTATTATATATCTGTTTTATATAAGTATGAGAATGAGACATTTGAATATTTTGATGCATTAGTAATAATAAAAGCTTTTTATTTAGAACATCTACTTCTTGTGAAGGGAAGAAGAAACCTTTATTTTGAGTGGAAATAGAATCTCAAGTGGTCTATCAGATTTTAGGATGCAGTAATTTCCAGTATGACTTCAATTTTTTAAAGTGAAATTTATCTGAATGATATAACCATATATCCTCTCTCTTACAGATTTGAAAGCTGAGGCTTAGAATTTACTTCCAACACTTTATCTTTGATGTGTCAGAGCCTTTAAGACATTGTTATTTTTCTTATTTCCTTTAGAGTTTTATAAGAATTATATGACAGGATTTTAATTTTTTATCAGGGTTATTTGATTAGTTTTGCCTTATTTCTTTAAGATCCAGATGAACATAGAGAAAGCAGTTACCAGTCACACCTCAGTAAAGTCAGGGATGGGGAAGTTGTGAAACTTCAGTTTTGGGGGTGTCATAGTATAGTAGCAGTTTTATATTTCCCATGAAAATGGCAGAAACTGAGTGATATGTGAGATATGTTAACTTGGTGCTAAGAAATAGAGTATTTGGATTTGTTTGCTTTGATTTTTTTTTCCCCTGTCTTTCTGGTGTCAGTGAGTATGGTTCAGTAGCTGAATTTGAACATTAAGAAGCAGAAATAGTCCCATTTAAATAGTCTCTGTTTCAAAAGAAAGTGCCATTTCTAGCTATCAGAAGAATGTAATTTCCCAGGAACATGAAGTGCTGCTCTTTAGTGCTCAGTGCATGCTGGTAGAGTTCTTTGGAGAGCAGAAACAGATCAGGTCCTCTTGAAATCATTATTATATGCATATAACTATTTAAGTGCCTTTTTGGGTTTGGCACTGTGTTTGCATTCTATAAAACGTGAACTGAACAGATAGGGTCTCTGCCCTCTAGGAGTTTATTTTCAAAAACATCTAATGTAGCTGACATCTGTTACCACATTGAGGCCTTACAAATAAACACTGATTGCATACATAAGTAAAAGTTTTATAACGAGGACAAGAGAAGCTTTTTTGCTTGTCTGCTCAAGTAAGTAAACAGACACCTCATCTCCACATTGAAACTATCCTTGGAAGTTGTAAAATGACTAAATGGCTAAAGTAATCCCAATAAGAGGGTACTCTGTTACACTGTTATTTTTTTGTAAAGGTTTTAGGAGAGTGCTGTCATTACTATGATATTACTGATAACATATTTTAAATGGGTCTGGATTAGAGGTAGTGTTTTATCTTTTTAGTTAAATTGAAATGAGACCCATTTTCCTCTATGTATAGAATTTCCTCAATTCCAAATGCTAACTGGTGGTGGTATTTGTTTAGTAAACCAACCTCTCAAAGTGAAGTTTAAAATTTTATCCAAGATCTTAGTATTAGCAGAAATCATCCTTTTTTTTTTTAGATCACAAATCTGTCCTCTTTGTAACCAGAAACTACATTGAAACAAATACAGGGGGGTTAAAAATTGCTGCTATAATATGACATTAATTCATATATACAAAAGACTTTGAGCAAAATATTGGACAGAAGAATAGATTCAGAACTTTGGGATGAACAGTTCTACTTGCCAGTTTGGGTAAGACTGCAAACTAAAAGTAAATTAGCATTGCTGGCTAGGGGAAATGCATATTGAATCTGATAAAGTATTTTCTTTCCGCATGCTTAGCTTTAATGCAGGATACTTTACCCATCTCTTCATTTTTAAATTTGTTTAAGGATACTTAACATTTTGTGTGTGTGTGTGTGTGTGTGTGTGCGTGCATGTGTATCACTGTGCATGTGTGGTGGAGTCTAGAAGTCACCTTGTGGGATTCGATTCTTTTTTTCCTTCATATGGATGCTGGGAATCGAACTCAGGTCATCAAGCTTGGTGACAAGCATCTTTACCCACATATCACCCCTTCAGTGTAACAACCCTTTATTTTTTGAGGTGTAGAGGAACTAAAACTAGCAACATCGAGAAGACTAAGCATGAACCCAGCTCAAAGTTCAAGACATTAAAAAAAAAAAGCAGGGCATCTCTACCTCAATGTAGGTGTCTCTGTAAATTAAAGCACGTGGGTGCACAAATTAATTAGAAGAACAGTCAATTATATAAATCAGACTTATTTGGTTCACTGATGAAATGAGCATTGTTTATAAGATTATCTTGTTATTTAATCTCTTCTGTGTAAACCTGGCTGGTTGGCATTATGAAGTAATAATACAATTAATGTGATGATGGTATACTTTTTCTTGGTACAGGTCTGATCTTGCAAGCCTTTTTTGACTAGGATTTGTGTACATAGAAGAGCATAGGAACTGGAAATTTTAATTAGCCAGACACCCCCATTTGCGTTTGTCTGGTTTTCTTTTATTCTTTTTTCTATTTCAAAATTCCCCTGAGATCCTTGTTCTTTTTGAACCAGTTGTCTACTGACCCCAGAAGAACATATTGCCTTCAAATATGATTTTCTCAAAACTGTGCAAAGTTCATTATAAGAGCTACCTGCTGTCTTCCTGCTACACTGTGCTGTGCTACTGGGTTTCAAATAAAAAGCAAGTTTTGCTTATAAATGAACCCATTAGGAATTTCTTGAATAAACAAAAGGCTTTTTTTCTTTGATGTGTAAAGGAATTTTGCTTATAACTATTAGTCATATTAATCTCTTTTGGACACATGTAAGAACTGTTCTTTGCTTTAATGGAAAATCTAATGCACTCCTGTTAGCTAAGGAGCAGAAAACAAACACTTAAATGTATGCAAGGAACCTAGCTCAATGTAAAAGTTTATATTCAGAGATTTTGCGTAGTGTTTTCAGCTATATCTGCTTTCCATTCTCACCCCCACATTGACTCCATGAAGTTGATTTCTCCTTATCCCAGACTTAAAATGCATGTGGGAAACTAAAGATCTCTATGTCACTGACCTTGTTCTCAAATCGCCTAACTGTTCCATGGCACTCACTTGTGCATAACACATTTTGACAATGGTGTCCAATAACTTAACTAGTAAATTGCAAGGAAAAAAATTGTCACAAATAATTTCCTCTTGTAAAATCTTTTATGAATGGAGCTTAATGACTGAAATTTGTTGTTGTTTCTAGTTAATCTCAGAGAGAGAATACATTTGGAACAGCCCTTTTAGGATTATGCTTAGGGCAATTATGAATATGATTCGATGAGATCACAATTGTGATTTCATTTTCTACTTAGGATATTTATGGTTCAACACTAGTGCTGAGCATTCTTAACTTGACAAATCCAATATTTTTAAAGGTTTTAGTCTTGTCTTCATGGGAGAGTCATGGATCTCACTGTTGCAGTGGTGGTTATCCATGGTAACATCCCTAACTGCTAGCAGCATGTGTATTATTTTTGTGGTTTTGTGAATCAGTAACCACTAAAAACTTCATTCCAGTCACCCATGAATGATTTGCTCAGAGTTTACTTAATGAGTGAATCTGTGGCATAACACAACTTCACAACACATGTCTTGATACATTTTTACCATTAGGCTTGACCGTTCTTCTGATTATGCAATTTTTTCAGTTACTGTCAAGCTATGCAGACATATGTGATGAGGTTTCAGTCTGTTTTCTGGAGTCTTTTCAGGCCAAGATGTTTTCAGACAAGTTTTGAAATAAGGATATGTGCTGACTGGAATCCAGGAAGTTGATAGAGCAAAATCCTCTGGGTTGAATTGGTGATAATATTGGGTCAACTACTCTTTCCTCCTCTCTCCTCCTTCTCCTTTCCTTTCCCTCAGCAAGTAATGTGAGAGAGAAGTAGGTTTCAAAGCGCGGTGAGAAAACGGGCTGTATGTCCTGGTACCATTTGGAAGTGATTCATGTGACCAGAGCCCAAGAGAAGTTCTGAGGTACAGTTTGATGGATCCAGAGTTGAAGCCATCCTCTGGTACCTTGGGTCTTTCTGATGCGTGCGACTTTTCCATAGGTTGCCTGTCATCTGGATGTGAAAGACCCAGGCCTTTACTTTCCATGTGCCTCTCTTACCCTTATCTTTTCTTTTAACCATGAATTATCTTGCTCTCTCATTCACATTCCATTTTGATATAGTCAGTTACTATTTTGTCCATTCACTTTAGGATGCTTTTAGAACTGACTTAACCCATGTCCTGCAGATAAATAAGAGAGTGAATAACATCTATGCTGCTTTTCTGGTTAGGGAAGACTTCAGAAGTGGAATGACAGACTGGAAAACAGTATAAAGGCGACCTATTGTGATGGCTGGGATTACTTACTGATGGGTGCTTTATTCTCAGTTTTGTGAAGCAGGTCATGAATATATTACTAGAGCATAAAAAGGAAAAATGTTTACTCATTGGTTCTCATTACTTGCTGATCAATGTAACCCTTGGAACACCCACTCTCCACACCCTGAATGTCTATGTGGATGTTCTTCCAAATTTTCAGAAGGATAAGTAATATCAAGTAGGTTCAGAGAAAGGTGCTAATTAGCCGGTGTTAGTTGGTTAATGTGGATGGAGCAGGAAACGAGACAGATGGGAACCCTTATGTTGTGTTGTGTTTTGTTCTATAATCATCTAGACCTCTGAACTATTTGCTGTTCTGAGTCCTTTACTTGCTACAATGATTTTTTTTGGATAAATTCAGCTCTACTTATGACCACCATTTTGTTATTTGAAAAGATTGCTCACATTTCATGAAGTAATTTTTGGGCAATTCCTGAAACACTGGTCATTCATTCTTAGGGTCATAAAAGGCATTGCCTCTCAGCAACATGATTGCTGTGGCTACACTGAAGCATAGCACATTTATAGGCATTATCCTAATTATATTCCAAAGTTTTTGATTTGGGGGATAGGGAATATTGGTACTTGTTTGACTGTTTTTAATATTGTCCATTAAAATTGTGCTATAAAAGAGTTATTTAGCAAAATCCTTCTATAGTGTGATTTGGCTCATTGAGATCATCAAAAATGGACCCCAACTTTTACTATCGTTTTCCAGATAGCCCTTGGAACCCCCAGTAGATACAATTAATGCTTTTATTCAACCATGACATATGATAGATTAGTGAAATTTAGAGAAGGGTGTAAGGAGAAACTAAAACATAATTCCCAGTGGAATTCAAGCATTATACATGATGTACTATTTGTTTGATAGAAAAATCTATTTCAGAAATCAACTTGTAACAGAAGCAGTTGAGTTACACAATTATTTGTTTTTATTTTAGTATATATTTCTATTGGAGTCATGGTCCCCAAATTATAAGATTAACTTTTTATCATGGATTATACAGGAATAGTGAAACATCAAAGTTCCTATCATACAATTTAAATTGTGCTTAGAGTCTCTTAACAGCTTTGCTGCTTATAAGTACATGAACTGATCATAGCTTCTTTCTTTGCTGTATGATTTCTTTTTTTTAATTTTTTTTATTGTTATTATTATTATTTATTCAACTGTGCGCATGTGCGTGTGTATGTGCGCGCATGTGTCTGTGTGTGTGTGTGTCTGTGTATATGTAGAACCACGGACGAATTCGCGAACCACCAGGGACGCCTCCACCTCCTTCTGCCCCGGGATTCACAGGCTCCGCCCTACCAGGACCAGAAGCTCAGGCCGCACCCGCTTCCGCCTGGCGTCTATACGTGGGATCTGGGATCCGAACTCGAGACCTTCCGCCTGCAAGGCGGAGGCTTAACCCCTGAGCCACCTCTCCAGCCCTGCTGTATGATTTCTTTCTGGCTGTTCTTTTTTGTAAATAAATACATTTTACTTACAGGAGCGATGCTTGAAAGGAGAGGAGAAAAGTTCTCTGTTTATACAGGTTGATGAAAAAGATGTATTGCAAATCAAACACATAACATAGCATTTGACATGCTATCATTTTCCCCAATAAATTACTTTATTTAAAGGTAACCCAATAAGTTACTTTATTTAAAGGTAAAAGAGAAGAGTAGAGAAATAAGGAGGTTTTTTTTGTTTTGTTTTCTGTGAGTTTATAGTTGTCATAACACCTTTAATCAATTGGGAATTACTATCTAGTGCCATGTTCTGATTTGTTCTTTTGCTTTCATTCAGAATACACAATGCTATTCTATTAAAGAAGAATTGCAGTTTACTCTACTGGAACATTCTCTTGGTCTGAGGGAGTTGTACAGTTGGTAATTTGAGGTAAAGATAACATAGCACCTTTAGGTTAAAAGTGCATCCTTAAGTATATGCTGGAATGTACGACGTAGGAGTTGACACTATTTAGATGGCAGGAAAATAACACTGCTTGTGGTCTCTTCCGGAACAGTCTTTCCACCTTGTGGCTGGTCATTTTCAATATATGGCAGTTGCTTTCCATTATAATCCCAGGATCAAATCAATATGTACAATATTATGCAGTTTGCAATTATACTATATCCAAAACATGTCAAGTGTGGTTTCTGAGTGGCTGATTTACGGTAAGTCATCTTCAGTCTCCAAAGTGGGCATTATGAGTAATTTGAACTCCCACAGACAGGCGCTTTTCTCAATTCAGAAGTCCTGTGTGTGTTGGGGGATGTTTGTAGAGACGGGAGCAGAATCTCCGTCAGTGTCCTCCACAGACCGATCCACTGCCTCCTCCTTTGCATCTTCATGGATTGTTGTGAATTATTTGCTCACCCTGGGAGAGACGTGCTCTGAATTATAATCATTTAAAATCTGTGAATCTATTAAAACCATATTTGTAGTTCTAAAAAAATTGATATTCCCTGGGCAGTTTGCCCAACAAGAGAAAGTCAAAGAGATTGCATACTTATCCTTAGTAACAGCAACCACTCTGCTAGTTCTTCCTTTGAAAGGATACAGCTGACCCGAATTATACATCTATGGGTGAGGAGAGGCAAGCAAAAAACTCAATATATAAAAATTAGAAAGTAATATATCCAAACAATGGTTATAATAATGTTTCAAGATGTGATTTCAGGGGTCTGGCAAGATGACTCTGCGGGTAAAATTGCTCTTTCAGCCTGACGAACCTGAGTTCCATCCCTGGAGCCTATATAGCAGGGATT
Organism: Typhlomys cinereus; assembly: GCA_023101885.1. Taxonomy (NCBI): domain Eukaryota; kingdom Metazoa; phylum Chordata; class Mammalia; order Rodentia; family Platacanthomyidae; genus Typhlomys; species Typhlomys cinereus. The sequence goes on along the minus strand of JALPQD010000316.1, from coordinate 2,344,788 downwards.
GGAGGAAACTGATTGCACCTGTCCTCCGATCTGCATGCGTGTACTATGGTCACGTGTGCCTGCGTTCACATACACATGATAGATACGCATCATTATATAAACCAAAAGCCTATAAAGGATGTAATTTCAGAGTAAGCCTACTCATTGAATCAGCCACAGTCAGATGGCTTTAAAATGGTTAGGGCACATTGTTAAGATTATTAAATGTGTTTCCCTTTTTGTTTTCTCATGTACCAGTAGACGCAGATATCATATAGAGATGTAGAAAGTGATGCCTGTGATATCTCAATTACAAACTGTAGTCACTACCTGTTCTTCAGATTTCTCATCTATATATCAAAGAGCCCTGAGAAATCAAAGGGTTCTGGAGTAACATACTGAACTTCCACAGTATGCCAGGGCTCCACATGGAAAGATGTAGAGAAGTAAGCTGGGGTTTCCATGGAAGCTTACCTGCACGCAGTGAGTAGTAACTTATTTCGTGGTCCTTTCAAGGGGCAGGTTTACTCCTATCCTATTCATCTTTACTGTCTAAGCACTAACTTTTGTGCTTGGTAAGTGGTAGGAGGATGTCTAATATTTGCATGTCAAGTGAGAATGAACATGTGGCCTGAGCACTGTGTCACAGTGGACAGACAAACCAAGAAAGAATTTTCAAAGACTGTATTTAAGTGTTTGAAATGAGTAGATGTTTTCTGTGACTCTAAGTAAAGTCAAGACAAGCATACTCACCCCAATACTAATACCCTGAAAGGCAAGTGTACATTCGTGTTTATCTGCATGTTCTGCTATCTGGCCTGGCGCCCAGCCCATGCCAGCTTCATAAAAAAAGAGACAGACTGCTTTCTTACTTTCTTTGTAAACCTGAAGTTTACCCTCCTTTAGTTGTTCTTTTTTATTTCCATATTAAGAATTTGTTAAATCCTTGGTTTCAGCAGAGGTTTTTGTTTGATTAATATTAATATATCACTGAATGTAATCATACAAACAGATAATTATTCCTTTCTTATAATCGAGAATTTACTTCTTCTATGATATATCGAGGGTGGCATTTTCAAGTGGTGACATTTGGCGAAACATCTCTTTTTCACCCTCACTGTTAAAGTTTTGTTGGCCACAATGCTGAATGTCTTGTTCAGTAATAATTCTTCAGTTGCTGCTTCTACAGTTGATTAAAGTATGGACCCAGAAAGAGCCTGATTGTGGATTTTATTCTTGTATGAACTGGTTAGTTTACAGAAGGAAAAATCCTTGAGCATACATAGAGAGTGTTCCAATTGTTGCTTATCATTAAATACATGGATAATTTTATTACAAAAGAGGACATGACTGAAGAAGGTAGGGCATCATGTCCTATTTTCACTCCTTAATGAACAACAAAAGTATGTATTCTAGTGAGAATAGTTCCATAACATTAATGCATGTGCATTGTGCTTGTAGTGTGTGTGCGTGTGCGTGTGTGTGTGTGTGTGTTGGGGGTGTACAAGGTGTGCCTCTTTGAAATTAACATTTAGTACATTGCTGTTTGTTTTGGTTTTGCTTTGTTTTTGAGACAAAGTCCAAGTACATAGTCCAGGTTGGCTTATATTTCTTTATTTTCTTATTATTTGAATTGTGTGTGTGTGTGTGTGTGTGTGTGTGTGCACGTGTGGCACGTGTGCATGTACGTCAGAAGACAACTTTGTAGAGTTCTTTCCTTCTTCTTTTTACATGGGTTCTGGGAATTGAACTCGGGTCATTGGGTTTGTGCAGCACGTCTTGCTTACTGAGCCGTCTTTCCATTCCCAGGCTGGATTCTCACTTGTCTTCCTCTTGTTTGTTGCCTGAATGCTGAGGTGTGTGTTGTCCTGCCTGAGTCATGTTTAGTTCTTTATTATGTTTCTTGTTGAATTAAAAAAAAAAGTTGGAGTGAAATATCACCCTAGTACTGATTAGTAAGCATTCATCTTGGATATGTGAATTTCATAACTGTAAAGCAGAAAAAAATGCCAAGAGAAAAAAGATTACACAAGTAAACACCTATATTAAATAATACTGATTATATTTAGGTAGAGCAGACACAGTTTCCTCAAAACATTCCAGTTCTTAAAAGATTTTATCACCTCAAAATTATGTGAGAACCTGGTCTTTTATAGGTTAGCGTAGGGTATAATTTATATCTATATTTTATAGCAAAGCCAATAGCCTGGCTGTTTAGATGCCATGTTTGTATCAAGAAAATATACTGGATCAGCTGGATGAATGCTGAAGTGTTCGGCTATAGAATTCTCCAACAGGTCTCAGTACTGGAAGTTGATTGTGATTTTTTTGAAAGACATTTTTACTTTCTTTGCAAGATAGCTTAGATATTGTTTCCAGAACTGTCAGATGTCCTGAAGCATTCAGATATGAAAAGTATCAGTAGCAACCTTTTCGTATTAGTTTATAAATCATTGTTTCTTTTAATGAAGCATATTAAGTGTCTTTAATGTCATCCACCACTCTTATTGAAAGATTCATGATAAAAAAACAACATAGAATATCTATATAGAGTTATAGGAGAAAACGTTTGCAACAAAGATGGAATAGATCAAGGGAATGTCAAAATTACTGGAGTGAAGAAAACAGAGAATTGAAGATGAGACCAAAACCAGATAGATAGAAATGCCCTGAGGCAAAATATAGCTCTAGAGGAAAGTATGTTAGAAGGTGGAACTTCATAGGGAAAATTTAGTACATGAGAAAAATATGCTAAAAAAATCTCATGACATTCTGTTTAGTGCAATAGAAATTTAGATTCTGTACAAAAACAGCAAATTCAAAGCAATTTTCAGTATAATGATGATTACAAATGACTGTTTGCAAGTATGGATATTCCTGGAAGCACAAAAATGTAAAGTTAATATTTTTTCATATAAAATGTTAATTGGGATAGTTCCTTTACTGTCTTTAACCCAAGGAATTCTTACTATAATTGTCACTAAAAACTAATTGCATTGATTTGTATTTTTCATTTAGCAATGATTTCCTAGGAAGTATTCAACAGTTACAAATTATGTTTTCAGAATTGTAATTTTTTAAAACCAAATGGATAGTTATGAAGAAGGATATTTTAAATCCTCAACTATAATTTCAACAAAGAAGTTAGAAGATAAATGAGACTGAAAGCAGGGGTGATCTTTAATCCATCTTTTCCTTTTTTCTAGTGAAAGAACCCATTCTTTGACAATTTCCCACATGTTCAGAATGTACACTGACCACTCTCACCCACTACCCTCGTCACTGTGTGTTTTAGTTTGATCATACTTTTTGAGTGCTCCTAAGTTCAATGCATCTACATTTTGTTAGTCCATGCCATGGTTTCAGAAGTAAATTTTATTCTAGTCAGAGACAATTAGAATATGAGATTTCATGTCTCTAAATTAATCTTGGATATAATTTATGTGGACAGCCAATAGCAAACACACTTTCTTGCATGGCAACATAAGGTCGTTTCGGTTGGTAAGATAATGAATACTTCCTGACCTGGTAGAAGTTACAAGCCTATTTCTTGTGCATCTGCCTTCTAAGGTACTTTCTTGACTTAGAAAGAATGCCTTACATTCAGAACAGGTGGAGGGTATGCCGTTATCAAATCTGTACTTCACAAGAATGGGGGAAACATTCCATTGTACATATTTCCCTTCATGTGCCCAGAAAATGTCACTGGGTTATAATTCCTTCTGAAGCAGTTTTTACGCAGATGTGTGCATGAGCTACTCTCAAGGTGAAATGGCCTTGTATAGCTTGCTCCTCTCCACTCAGGTGTTCTTCCCTCCGGCAGCCCAGGCCAGCGCCTCTGCGTTTCCTGCTTCTGTGCGCCCCAGTGATTCTGTCCTGCCACAGGACTGCAATCAGTTTTTCTTACTTTTCTCAGGTGTTGCTTCGCTATCCTGTCTTGAATCAGGTCCTGTGACATTTATGTCCCTCTGTCACACAATAGGAGTCTGTTCTTACGTATCAGGTGTTGAGTAGATAGATGTCTGAGGCTAACATAAAAATAGAGGAAAAGGAAGAAAAATAAGAAGTCCTTTTGACTGGTGGAAAGGAGGCTGGAAAGGAAGAAGGAAAGATGGGAAGGAGGAAAGGAAAGGAAAGAAGATGCCATATTGGGCTTTGCAGGAGGGGGTTTGTTCTTAGTGGTTGAGTACAAATTTGGCAAGATACCCAGCAAGATACACAGATACAGGTTTGAGTAATACAATTTAATTTTACCACATGAAAAAAAGACAAATGATTTGACCAGAGTCAACCTTAGTGTCAGTTAGGCCTAGTCACCAGCTCCCTACTTAGAGTTATTTCCTTTGTTCAACATTCATTATTCTTTGTAACAGTGATGAAATTGTTGTTTCTAAGGCTGAATTTAAATGGGAGGAGACTTACCATAGCACAAAATGACTAACATGTTTAGCTAAAGCAGCAGACTGTGTTTCTTTATGCGATCATTTGTTGACCCTTCCTTTTCTGAATGTTACTTGCCCCATTACTTTTTTTTATTTATTCATTCAATTGTGCATGTATGCATGTGCATGCATACGGGTGTGTGTGTATGTGTGTGTGTGTAGAACCACAGGCGAATTCGGGAACCACCATGGACTGCCTCTACCTCCTCCTAGTTTACTCTGCCCTGGGATTCACAGGCTCTGCCCTACCAGGACCAGAAATGCAGGGCGCCCCCGCTTCCACCTGGCGTCTATATGTGGAGTCTAGGATCCGAACTCAGGACCTTCCACCTGCAAGGCAGAGGCTTAACACCTGAGCCACCTCTCCAGCCCCCTTGCCCCATTACTTTTAACAAATCACTTTTTGAAAAGTTCAAGCCTGGGTTGCTGAGATAGCTCAGAGGTTATGACATTGCCTCACAAGCAGAAGGTCCTGAGTTTGGATCCCAGGTCCCACTTAAAAATGCCAGGCAGAAGGTGGCCTGCACTTCCAGCCCTGGTAGACAGAGCCTAAGCCAGAGTGAAGCAAAAAGAAGATAGAAGCGATTGAGGATGATTCTCACAGTCACCCTTGGCCCTTCACAGGAACAC